>SNQJ01S0021391.1:12296-26025 GCA_010110895.2 Picea sitchensis | reverse complement strand
TGAACTCAAACATGCGACTGACACTTCATCAGCTAGCGTGTGCACGCGGGCTGTGTGATGGTAGGGCGCGAGTACACACATGCAGGCCTTATATAGGCCGCGTGTACCTCTGTGACTTCTGAAAAATAAAAAGCAGCTAAGCAAAGAAAGCAGGGAATACTAGTATGGAGGACCAGAATCCGTACTAGCTCAAACTCTTGCAGAAACTCATAAAAAAGGTGGTGAAGCCAATTTAAAACTACCAAAAAAGTATCCCCAGAAAACCCGAGAGATCCCCAGTATGGTCGCCAATTCTGTTGTGGGTGGAAAATCCCTCCTACGGAATAGAACTAAGGGTTTTATCATGCATGCAGAAATGACCTAAAGATTCCTACTTTCTACCATCATCCCATGTCTAAACCCCATTATTCATATGCAAATACAAGGTTAAAGAGATCAAGTTGTCGTACCTTATTTTCCGTGTTCGATGTCGATCTCTTTTCACTCTTGGTCGCTCTTCGACTGCAACTCTCCTCCCAATGCTGACTTGCATTCACANGCGGACTATTGTCAAAATATGATTTTTGAGAAAATGACAAGTGTAACCTTCTTCAGGAAAAAGTTCTTAATGAAGAGTTTGATCTTCCATTATCATGACATAATCATAATATCATCTCGATAACCAAAAATGTGGATAACACTATTACCCTCGGCATAGGGTAATAGTTTCGGCGATGGTTTCCATATTACCCTCGGCATAAACAACATGTGTAGCTAAAGGATTGATAGGACAAGACCTATCTCTAGTCAAAGTCAAGGTGAATTCCCCTGATTCAATTTTGCTTAACTCTGGGAGGAAGTAAGATCTGCGATGGAGATCATCCCAGGGTTTGTTCGGACTAGTCATTGCTTCAATGATTGCTTTGTCTGAGGGAAAGACTAAATCTAAAGACTCTGTATCAGCGAGGAAACCTTGAGCCCAAATAGGCTCTAGAATTGAATATAACTCTTGTGCGGGAGTCAGATCGAGGTTGGCGGAAGTTTGTTGGGATAAAGAGTATGCCACTTCTATTGTGAGACGTGTATTGGCGGAAGTTTATAAGCTACAAACCTTTCATGATCAAGCGGAGGATGAGAATATTGTGAGACGTGTATTGGAAGTGCCATGCATAGAGTCTATGCGTTGAACCAAAAACGATAGCCATGATAAATTGTCATTTGTTAATAGAAATCTTTGTCCCTATCTGCTTGGTAACATGAGTGTTTATCGATATGCTATAAACCATACTTCATGGATTCAAAAAAATTTAAATAATTTTATAGGCTATATTATATTTTCATAACTAACAAGGTTGTGTAGCAACTTAGTTCATGCCGCACAAGTTTGAAATTGGAAATATAGAAAAGTTGTGTGGTTTTGTATATTTTTTATTAAGATATGTTACAACTAATAACTTTTTGTTTGCATTCCCTAGCGTCATTGAAGTAAAGATTTGCAGATAGTGTTGTTGATTTAGTTTTGACTTCTTGTTGTTTGATCATGTTAGCTCCTAGAAAGTCAACCTCTCAAGTCAATCTTTTCACCAAAGTTTGGTCATATCAGTTGTATTGGAAGGGTGACTAGTAGTCTTCAAGGTTCACTAAGCCATATAGCCATTTTATTAACGGTGTGATGAACGACAAAATTTGGTATTTCTCTCAAGTCAATCTTTTCACCAAAGTTTGGTCATATAAGTTGTATTGGAAGGGTGACTAGTAGTCTTCAAGGTTCACTAAGCCATATAGCCATCTTATTAAGGGTGTGATGAACGACAAAATTTGGTATTTCTCACAAGTCAATATTTTCACCAAAGTTTGGTCATATCAGTTGTATTGGAAGGGTGACTAGTAGTCTTCAAGGTTCACTAAGCCATATAACCATCTTATTAACGGTGTGATGAACGACAAAATTTGGTATTTGGGACAAAAGAATTGTAGACAATTATTGAGCTACAAGTCACAACATGAGTTTCAAGCCACACATCAAACACAACACATATTAAAGCCCAATATATATAAGAACAAGCGTCAAGCCCACAACCCACGAAGAAGAATCCCACAAAGGGGCAATGCACTACATGTCTACCATCCTGAACAACCCCTTCTCATTATAAAGAGCTTTAATTCCACTGCCCTCGTCGATGTGGGATTTATCTGCATATCCAGTTGTTGATTGAAGTGCATCGATGGAGAACTTATGGGAAAGGTGAGCCCCTAATTTCACTCGATAATGAACAATCAATTAACAAAGTGTCGAGAGCATCAAAGTGTGTTCCATGAGATCACGAGTTAAAGTGTCGAGACAGAGTGCTTGAGTTTGATCATTTCCATAAATAAAAAAAGGTGTTGAGGCGTCTTGGCAATCGAATGCACAGTAAAATCGCTCAATCTCATGTAAAACATTCTCAAGTGTTGATGCCAGGATACCAATGTTAAAGTGCATTTGGGAGTGTCACCAAATGGAAAGTCAAACTCCATTTGGGTGGGCATGGGAAGTCAAACTCCACTTTCTGTTTCGAAATATTCTTCAGAGGACCCATCACAAAGCCTTTGTTTGAGACAATGAAATATATTTCCGACTATGTATTTGAGAGAATCAATGTTGAAGGTGTACAGGAGAAGCATCCCATTTTAATGACCGAGTGCCCATATAATCCACTTCAGTCCCGCAACAAAATGACCGAGCTCCTTTTTGAGACATATGGTGTCCCATATTTAGTTTTCGGATTTGATGTTGCATTCAGCTACAAGTATAATCAGCAATTGGGAATTTTTGATAGTGATGGTCTAGTCATGTGTGCAGGATTTATCACCAGCCACGTTATTCATGTTATCAAGGGTGAACCCTTTTAAGCTGAGAAGGAAAAGGATGATGTTCCAATGGAAGAAAGATATCCTCTTATCAACATCCCTAAAAACATGCTGACATCTGCGTAGATAAAAGAGAAAAAGAGGCAAGTATTTCTCAAGACAAATTTTGAAGGTCGTGCAAAGAAAATAAAGAACGCAAGGGATACAAACAAATTAGTAGAAGCAAAGTCAAAAATTCAATCACTCAAAGAATAAAATCAGAAATTAAAGATAAGTGACTGAGGTATACTCAAGGTTTTGTGCTCAAATTTTGGATATTGATAAAGTTTATTGTCCACCTTTTTTCCTTCAACAAAATGAACATAATTTTGTGTTTTGCCTATGATGAACCAAATGAAGAAAGAGGCAAGTTGGTTGAAGTTTTGGAGATCATAATTCTAAGTTATTCACAAGTAAGTTCATCTATATGATAGGTTCATAGCCCTCACAAGTATAGACAGTATGCCACAGTTATCCCATTAGAGTTTTGGTACGCACCAACCTACAATGAAGATATACTCTATTTTGGTTCTTTAGTGATGTATGATTTGATTCCAGAGGAAGATACATATGGTAGCAGCATAGAGGAACTTTTTATCAGTTTGTGTTGAAGATAAAAAACCCTAGCAAGTGCTAAATACATAAGAAATGCATATCGCAAGCATACTCAGTTTTTAGAGTTTATTGATGGAATTTGTCAAAGAGGGATATGTTTACAGTGATAGTATGACAAATCGTTCTCTTCAGGGTGCATGGTATTCATCTTCCAAGCAGAAATTCCAGAGGCATTGAGTGCTTGTCTAAAGAACTTAGAGTATTACATTTTAGCATAAACCCTAATTTTGCAAATTATGTATAGAAAGCTTTAAAAGATCAAAGTTTAGGTGCCTAGGCATATTACAGGCCATGCTATAAAATATCAGGTCTAAAGAGACCATTTTCAGCCTCTGATACACTTCCTAAGTCATATTTTCATACATTTATCTTAAATTTGTCTTCTACAGCCAATTGGTAATGCAAACTGGTTTTTTCTTGTGTATTGCGCTACCAACTCTCTAGATTTCTGCATGGAAGATATTTGGTCAACTTTGACCTGATTTTTAGCATTCAACAAGTGATTCATTGCTCCAGGTGTTAGATAAAGGTGGTGAATGACTTATACAACCATGAGGAAGCTCAGGTGGAGCTAAAAACTTGGAATTAGGATGGGATACCTATCCCTTAAAAATAAGATCTCATCCTACCTTCTTGTGATTAGATTAGATTATGTTTGACAAGTAGCATTCAGATCCATCTTTTGGGGATCATGAAACTAATTTGTAAAAGGCTATTTAAGCCCATTGAGGCATCATTGTAAAGGTTCGACTTTGGAGACTTGAATTAGATTTTGTATGAAAGACCTTTTTGAGTACATATTGGAATATAAGCTTCTTTTGTTGTAGATGTTCAAACCTTCATACTCTTTCTTTGTTGCACTTATGGGTGAATATTATATTCATGTTTTCCATGTTTATCTATTGACTGGTAACTTTCATCTTATCTTTGCATTGATAAACTAGAATTACAAGTACTCTTACTTGTTATAACTGGTCATTCATGTATGCTTCTGTATGTATGTTTCTGTAGGTATAATAAGTATTCTTCATCATTTACATCTTTATATAAACCTTCTAAACAAGTATAGATGAAAGCCTTATATGTCTGAGTGTATTCATATGCGTCTAAAGTGAGTGAGATCATATCAAGTCATTCAACTTGATCCAATCTATACATTTATTTAAGCATTTGATTAAGTTACCAAGATCTCTCGATCTACAACCTAGAGAGACTCTTGGAGTGATAACAGATTGGTGTTGTTTCTGAGGAAAGGAGTTTGAAGCAAGCTTCCCGAGGAGAAGACATAGTTCCAATATTTGATGATAGACAAAGGTTGGGCATCATATTGGTTGTAATATTCTATCTGACAACTCCATGAAGGACGAATTCAGTGGTGACTCCACAATATTCAAATGTCAAAGGAAATTGCTTCTCTTTTGGCTCGGAGGTTTGCAACTCTCAACTTCTCTGCAGTTCATGGTTTCCCACATCTAGTACCTCATTTTACAGAATGGGGAGATTTGTTGCCTATATTCAGAGAGAGGAAAGAAGACAATCTTGCAAAACACCTCAACAAGTTCCATGAGTGCATGGATCTACTATATCTCCAACATGAAGATGTTCACATGAAAATGTTCATGCATTCATTGGAGGGTGATGCACGTAAGTGGTATTTCTCTTTACCTCCTTCCAGCGTTTCATCCTTGAAGGATTTCCACAGAGTATTCAATGAGTATTGAAAAAATTACTTTTGAGATGAGTTATTATTTGAAAATTGTTGTGAGGAATATAAATTGCATAATGAGGTTGAATATATAGATAGAGGAAAACTTCTTCCTCACAATCTGCAACAACTCTCTGATATCTTTCAAGGTGATGTGTTTTCCCATAAACATGAACCATAAATGAATAGTGAAGAAATTGAAGGTTCTCTTACTATCATTAAGTCTGATTGTTATGAATATGAAGAGTTGGTTTCTTTAGCTACAAATGGAGATGATCAACTGTCTTTCATGAAATGCCAATTGAAATCAGTATGGTCAGCCCACAGTTTTCAAACTTGCAGACAAAGGGAAGTTGCAACAGCCATGAAGAACTTGATTTTCATAGATCATCCATTTCCAAGGAGGAACAAAAAAAGGACTATATTTCTCCTTATGTACCTTTTGTTTCAAATTTTGATGGAAATGATGATGATGAGGAGGAAGAAGGTGATGTTATTTCAGATTTGTTTTGAAGCCCTATTGCTGATAATTTTTTGCATAAATCTTCATCTCTGCCATTAGGATTTTATCCTGATGTTCCCATATTTGAAAAATATAGTGATGATGAGGAAGAATTTAAAGTTTATGAAGGCTTGTTAACTAATGGAATCACATCTAGTTCTACTTTTCAACGAATTGATGATCAACAATGTATGCATGCTATGGTTGATGATAGTTATGAGTTTGTTGTTCAAAATTCCAATAAACATCCTCTTATTTTTTACTCATCTTTCAAAGATATCATTGTTGGAGAGAGTAATCAACATTTCTCTCATGATATATTTTTAAAGACTCATCCTTCATTTGATCATTATGGAGACAGTGATGTAGAAGATCAAGAACATATCTCTTTTTTTCTCTCAGAAATTGTCAGCTGTGATGGGCAAGCACATCATAGTGATGTATCCGAGTCACAGGGATATAGAAAAGGGGAAGACATACATGAGCAGTCTATGATTTTGAATCTGTATGATGGTGACCACAGTTTTGAAGATCCCATGGAAGACTTACTTGAGTCTTATCTCTCAGACTCTTTTAAGTTTTCATATTTTATCATATCACTTGCATTTGTTAGTGAGTATGATCTCCTGAAAGAATTTGTATGGTCATTGTTATGTTTTATTATTATCTTTTAATCGATGGCATAAAAAGAAGCCTTTCGGTCATGATTTTACTTGTATGACTTCATTGGAAGCATGATTTCACTTGATCAACAAGCAATATAGTTGATTAGAGTACGAGTGTACATGAATACGATCAAGTAGTTGAGCATTTGTTTTCAATCTTTAGTTGGTTTGTAGTATGAAGGTTTTAAGTTTTCAATGAATAAGTAGAGTTGGTTTCAGTATATCAGGGTATGATAGAAGTGAATATCAAATCTTGAAGGTTTGTAGGGAATTGGTTGCACGGGCTCGATGACTCCATAACCCAATGAAAAAGGCGTCTGGAACTACTAGGTTCTTGGAAACCTCACAGGGAACTTTCCATCTTAGTTGGAGTCAGATGTTAGCTCCTAGAAAGTTAGCCTCTCAAGTCAATATTTTCACCAAACTTTGGCCATATCATTTGTATTGGAAGGGTGACTAGTAGTCTTCAAGGTTGACTAAGCCCATATTCAAAATTTGGTATTTGGGGAAAAAATAGCCATATAACCATCTTATTAACAGTGTGATGAACGACCAAATTTGGTATTTGGGGCAAAAAAATAACAGTGTGATGAACGACCAAATTTGGTATTTTGGGAAAAAAAATAACAGTGTGATCTGGGATTTGTCAGCATATCCATCTATTGATTGAAGTGCATCGATGGAGAACTTATGGGAAAGGTGAGCCCCTGATTTCACTCGATAATGAACAATCAATTAACAAAGTGTCGAGAGCATCAAAGAGTGTGCCATGAGCTCACGAGTTTAAGTGTCGAGACAAAGTGCTTGAGTCTAATTATTTCCATAAATAAAAAGAGGTGTTGAGGCGTCTTGGCAACAGAATGCACATTAAAATCGCTCAATCTCATGTCCAGAATTCTCAAGTGTTAATGGCAGGATACCAGTGACTTGACAATTGGGTTACTACAGAGTGTCAAGGCTTATTTTTCTAATTACCATATAGCGTCAAATTGCATTTGGGAGTGTCACCAAATGGAAAGAGTTGACTGCAGTGCTCAACGCATCCACAAAGATATTGAAAAATCTGTAGTGAGAGCTACCACCGGTCGTGAAAAGCCTATCTAATTTTAGGCTCATTTTTACTGTATGTATCCTTGTATGCTACGTTCTACTTCCTCGTCGTGTTGGAGATCATGAAGGCGTGACAAAGGAGTATAATAATTCCCTTTCTGCTGAAGGCGTGACAAAGGAGTATAATTCCAGGTCAGTACCACAACAAGATGGCAGAGCTCCTTTTTGAGACATATGGTGTCCCATATTTAGTTTTCGGAGTTGATGCTGCATTCAACTACAAGTATAATCAACAATTTGGAATTTGTGATAGTGATGGTCTAGTCGTGTGTGCAGGATTTATCACAAGACACATTATTCATGTTATGAAGGGTCAACCCATTGAAGTTGAGAAGGAAAAGGATGATGTTCCAATTGTTCCAATGGAAGAAATATATCCTCCTATCAACATCCCTAACAACATACTACACATTATTCATGTTATAAAGGGTCAACCCATTGAAGTTGAGAAGGAAAAGGATGATGTTCCAATTGTTCCAATGGAAGAAATATATCCTCTTATCAACATCCCTAACAACATACTGACATCTGCTTAGATAAAAGAGAAAAAGAGGCAAGTATATCAAAACAACTTCTGAAGGTCGTGCAAAGGAAATCAAGAACACAAGGGATACAAACAGATTAGTAGAAGCAAAGTCAGAAATTCGATCACTCAAAGMATAAAATCAGAAATTAAAGATAAGTGAGTGAGGTATACTCAAGGTTTTGTGCTTAAATTTTGGATATTGATAAAGTTTATTGTCCACCTTTTTGCCTTCAACAAAATGAACACTAATTTTGTGTTTTTCCTATGATGAACCTAATGAAGAAAGAGGCAAGTTGGTTGAAGTTTTGGAGATCATAATTCTAAGTTATTCACAGGTACGTTCATCTATATGACAGGTTCATAGCCCTCACAAGTACATACAATATGATATAGTTATCCTATTAGGGTTTTGGTATGCAACAACCTACAATGAAGATATACTTTATTTTGGTTCTTTAGTGATGTATGATTTGATTCCAGAGGAAGATGCATATGGTAGTAGCATAGAGGAACTTTTTTATCAGTTTGTGTTGAAGATAAAAAACCCTAGCAAGTGTTAAATACATAAGAAATGCATATCACAAGCATACTCTATTTTTAAAGTTGATTGATGGAATTTGTCAAAGAGGGATATATTTATAGTGATAGTATGGAAAATGGTTATCTTCAAGGTGCAGGGTATTCATCTCCTAAGCAACAATTCCAGAGGCATTGAGTGCTTGTCTAAAGCACTTAGAGTATTACATTTTAGCATAAACCCTAATTTTGCAAATTATGTATAGAAATCTTTAAAAGATCAAAGTTTAGGTGCCTAGGCATATTACAGACCATGCTATAAAATATCAAGTCTAAAGAGACCATTTTCAGCCTCTGATACACTTCCTAAGTCATATTTTCATACATTTATCACAAAACTATCTTCTACAGCCAATTGGTAGCGCAAACTGGTTTTTTCTTGTGTATTGTGCTACCAACTCTCCAGATTTCTGTATGGAAGAGATTTGGTCAACTTTGACCTGATTTTCAGCATTCAATGAGTGATTCATTTCTCCAGGTGTTAGATAAAGGTGGTGAAGGACTTCTACAACCACAAGCAAGCTCAGGTGGAGCTAAATACTTGGAATTAGGATGGGATACATATCCCTTAAAAATAGGATCTCATCCTACCTTCTTGTGATTAGATTAGATTATGTTTGACAAGTAGCATTCAGATCCATCTTTTGGGGATCATGAAACTAATTTGTAAAATGACAATCAAGCTAATTGAGGCATCATTGTAAAGGTTCGACTTTGGATACTTACTTAGCTTTTGTATGAAAAGCCTTTTTGAGTACATTTTGGAATATAAACTTCTTTTGTTGTAGATGTTCATACCTTCATCTTCTTTCTTTTCTGTACTTGTGGGTGAATATTATATTCATGTTTTCCATGTTTATATAATTATTGATAAGTGTCATCTTATCCTTGCATTGATAAACTAGAATTACAAGTACTCTTACATGTTATAGTTGGTCATTCATGTATGTTTATGTATGTATGTTTCTGCTGGTATAATAAGTATTATTCATCATTTACATATTTATATAAACCTTCTGAACAAGTATATTTGAAATCCTTATTTGTCTGAGTCTATTCATATGTGTTTGGAGTGAGTGAGATCATATCAAGTCATTCAATTTGATCCAATCTATACTCTTATTTAAGCATTTGATTAAGTTACCAAGCTCTCTCGATCTACAATTTAGAGAGACTCTTGGAGTGATAACAAATCCTCCGTCTAATGCATGTCTTCAACAATTCACTTGGTGGCTCTAAACATTAAAGTTTGAATGTGTAGCGAGGTCAAATTTTTAGATGTGCATTCTTTTAATCTTTGTAAAACATTACAAAAAAAATATTTGGTTGTCCATGAGTGGAGTTATTGTGCACTTAGCAAATTGGATTTGAAGGACAGCCATGATTCCCCTTGTTGTATTCTTTTTGGAAAACACATTGATTGTGGTGGATTCTAGAAGAATAAGAGATAAATTGTGATATAACGCATCTTTGTGTTTGTATTATTATTTTTTATTTATGTGCAATCCTAAAATATTTTAATTGCAAGTATCAATTGTAAAGAAATTTTCTACCAAATATGATGATGAATTCATATTAAACCACTTATCATATTCAAATTAAAATTATTATGGGTTTTATGAACAAACAACTACCTGTGATTATATAAGTCTGTCTAACCATATTTTATTGGCTTCTTCTGTAGTCAGTCTTGAAATTTTGGTGAGACATTCAATTTTGAAGGCTTTTGCAATTTCATGAATTTATGTACATTATATTTGAAATTTATGTTTGTAGTTCGATTCGAAAAATATAAAAGCACCAGAAATTTCTCCTCGAAGATAAGTTCAGCGCCAAGCTATACTCATAGACCAAACACAATATAGCATATTGTGACCGGGATGAGAGCCACATCGGTCTACATCACGCCCGAATGTTTCAACGGAATGAATGAAGTTTACAACTTGGGAATCGTGTTGTTGGAGCTTGTGTCTAGGCGATACGTAGACCTCAAGGCTTCGACCATTCAACCAATTTTACAAATGAACTGAGATTATTGGAAATAGAGAAGTTTACAGCTTGGGCATCATGTTGTTGCACACAATTATACAAAGAAACATATTCCAGGTTAAGTCAATTGTTGCAGAAAATACAACAGGGAATAGTAGGGACTGTAAAAGGAAAATTGAGGGTTGAGTACATGAGATGAAATATTGATGTTCACATGATAGGTCCTCCTCATTGTAGCCACTTCCAAAATGAATTGTTTTTCACCATGTTTTGATTCATTAAAAATCTTGATAGATATTGGAGGTCCACCCAGAGGCTTTCCTTTATAAATTGTTCCAAAGTCTTCAAAGACTACATTAGATATGGCATCAAGTATAATTCTTGAAAAAGGTCTAAATTTTGTTGTGGCCCCAAAGAAAATTTCGATGGAGGACATAATATGCATAATTGAAGATGTTGTCAAGTCAGAAAGCACGGAGAAAGAAGATGACATAAGAGAAGACTGTGCAACGATTTTAAAAAGAGCCAAGCCTCCAAAATGCAACTTAACCAAAGAAGAATCAAAAGCACTTTGGGCCTTGAGAAACAAAAAATACGTTAAAATTATAAAGGATGACAAAGGAAACGCCATGGTTGTTCTTGATGAGGAAGAATACCATAATAAAATGATTGAACATCTCTCATGTGGAAGTTATAGAATCATCAACAAAGACCCATGAAACAATATCCTACGTAAGGTCTGTGATGTTATTAAGAAATCTAATCTAGACGACCTCACCAAAAGAAGAATCACTCCCAAAAACATCATCATGCCAAGGATCTATGGCTCACCTAAGATACACAAGGAAGGAGTGCCATTAACACCAATCGTAACCAAAATTGGCTCACCTACGTATCTTCTTGCAAAATACCTAGCTAGAAATCTTTCTCCTCCGATAGGAAACACATCCTCATTTGTGAAGGATTCTGCATCCTTTATAAGGTGGATTAAAAACCAAAAAATAGAGGAAGAAGATATGCTAGTTATTTTTGATATCATGTCCCTCTACACCAAGATCCTAGTGGACAATGCCATTGAAGTCATAAAAAACATCACTGACATCGAAACAATTGGATTGGTAAAAATTTGTCTCAAATCCACTTATTTCATCTAAGGGGGGAGATCTATGAATAGACTTATGGAGTGGCAATGGGCTCCCCACTATCTTCGGTTGTCACAAAACTCTACATGGATTAATTCAAGACAAGAGTCCTAAACTCTTACCCACACCCTCCAGAGATATGTAGATGTAATTTTTGAAAAAATGAGATATGAATGAATTTCTGACACATCTTAATAGCCTCTTTGAGAACATAAAATTCACCATTGAGATATAAGAAAACAACAAGCTCCCTTTTATAGATTTCCTCCTCACCAAGAATGAAAATAACACACTAGGGTATCAGGTATATAGAAAGAGCACATACACAAACATATGCCTACATGCTAACTCACATCATCATCCAACCCAAAAAGAAGAAATCATCCACACACTGGCCATAAGAGCAAAAAGGAGATCTCTGATATGAAACATCTAGACCAGGAGCTTGAATACTTAAGAAATGTCTTCCACAAAAATGGATACAATGATGGACACATTAATAAGGCAATCGAAAAAGTTCACAACAGAAGAAACTTAGAACAATAAGTATCCCAAGGATCACTCTACCATACATCAAGGGTACCACTGATCAGATTGCCAAGGTCCTAAAAAATAAAAACATCATGGTGTCATTCTCTCCTCTGATCACTATTAGAAACCTTGTTGACTCAGTGAAAGACCCATTGGATCCCAAACAACAAATGGGGGTTTACTCAATACCATGCTCATGCGGGAAAATATACATTGGTGAAATATGACGCTCCCTTCAAGTTTGTTTGAAAGAGCATTCCACATATTTTATTCTATGATCGAGCTCAAAAATCATCCCTTGAAGAACATGCACACAATACTTCCCATCACATTTGCATAGAAAACGCAAGGTTAATTTCAAAAGAAAAATTCTACACAAAAAGAAGAATAAGGGAGGCCTTTGAAATTGAAAGACAAACACACACTCTCAATAGAGACGATGGTAAAAAATTAACATATGGAAACCCATCAAAAATAAGCTCAAACGATGACATCTTCTTTCATGAAGCCGACCATAAAATAAAAAAACTACATAAGGATCGTTGACATATTTATAAGGGAAATTATTTCCTTCATTCTCATCGTCCTAGTCCGAGCATTGGGATCCTTGAAGATGGAATCATTTGGATGAAGTCTGAAACGTTGGATTAATAAGCATACATAGGTTTCCTCTTACCAATAGAAATACTAAATAAGTCTGTCGTACATCTTCATCTAACTCTTCTTCCATGCACAAGGTGTCAAGGCATTACATGATGCGATTTTTGTTGGTATTGTTTCCCATGATGGTTTTCCATCCAATTTAGAGGACCTTTTTTGACTGATGGTGCAAGTCATGGGGTATAATAGACTAAAGTCACAATGATGAAATTTCATGCCTTGACTCTATTTATTTTTTAAATACATGGAGACTTAATGTTCACTGTTTATTGGATATCTCATTCTCAAGTTCATATGATGATGCAATTGCTTATAAGGTCAAAGAAAGATGGAAGTCTTTTCCCAATTCCATAGTACCCACTTTACTCTACATCTATTTCTCTTCATGGTGGGACATTGGTAAGTGTAGCCAGCTAAATGACTTATTGCTTTCATCCTTCATCTGTTTTCAAGGGTTTCTCCTTGAGTATTAACATAATTTAGCTTATAGATGTACCTTTTCAATTTTATGTTTAAATAACATTGAACAAAGTACATTACTGATATTATCTTAACATTGAAGTTTCCATACTTCCTTAATGAGGCAAAGGGATGGGGTTTATAAATTTACGAGGTTAAACAACAATTAGAAGCAATATGTGTAAGAGGTATTGATGTTTAGGGTGTTGTTATCATAAATCCAGGAAAACTTATGAGTTGTAGTGTACCCATTCACTACCCGGATTTTACCAAACCTCTCGGTTACCATTCTGTACATGGAATCTACAGAACTCATACTGGGTTTTACCAACCAAATGCATTTAACACAATTAAACACACTTAATTCGCAGAGTAAAATAT
>SNQJ01S0021391.1:0-12246 GCA_010110895.2 Picea sitchensis | reverse complement strand
TTAATCAAACCACTCATCGGGGTTTCGGCGATTTCAATATCATGCTCATACTCTCACGGGATCTCCGATGGGTCCCAGTCGTTGACTTGTCAACAGTCCTTTCTCCTGTTGCTATAAATCTGCCACCTGTCCTCCTGACAGTTCGTGTGGCCCCACGCACCTAAGCCTTATCGGGAAATCGCGTATCGCGATTTCCCCATGCACGAAACCTTTGCCTTCGGAATCACCGATTTCCCGATTTTAGAATTCTCAAATCCCGATTTTCGATGAATGACCTTTCTATCGGGACTTTCCCGATGAACCTCAATCACCGGTGGATTTACTCCTTGTCGGGACTTTCCCCGATGGCGCAGATCTCTGCCACGTGTCCACTAATATAAACGGTCCGAATCTTGTCCCGAATTCGCGGATCGCGATTTCGTGTGACAAGATTTCTACGTGCTCGAAAGTTCCGATTCTCCGAGTTCCGACTCTCTCCAGGATTCTGACATGTGTCCTCCTTGGAATTCTACGGCTATGATCCCTCCTCGGGTTTTCGAGAATCACAGGGTCTCGATTCCTTTGAGTTCTAATATCCCGACGCCTCTTCGGGATTTCTCCTCTACCTATGAGGACTTAAGTCCTGTGCAACTTCTGTCAACTCGGACGGTTGACGGGTAATCTCGCAGGGATCTTACGACTCATGATCCTCCCGAGTTAAACTCCTGTGCAACATTCAAAAATTTGAATCTTGTGCACGTTCTACAGATTTGACGGTTACAAGGGTTCGTCTTCCCTTTCGAACAAATCTGACGGTTCTAACACCATTGGTGTAGAGACCCGTCTCCATGTGGTCATAAACCATACCAGCAGCGGTTTCACAGCACCGCTAAACCTCCCGAGCTTACAGGCACGGTTAAGTAACTCCTATACACTCCTGGTCATACCAGGGTCAGAAATTGGTCCTCCACACATAGTGTCTCCTCTCACCCTCGGTCCAAAGACCCTTCAACTAGCCCATCTAGGCTCAGTGTCGAAACCTTTTCTCTGATACCAATTTGTAGTGTACCCATTCACTACCCGGATTTTACCAAACCTCTCGGTTACCGTTCTGTACATGGAATCTACAGAACTCATACTTGGTTTTACCAACCAAATGCATTTAACACAATTAAACACACTTAATTCGCAGAGTAAAATATATAAGTTATTGTTACCATTAACAAACCATAGCATGCAACAGTAATTCATTTACACAGCGAAAAACATGATACATGAACAACACAGTCATGCCAAACGTGTTAAAACATAATTCAGAATACTTATCTTTTTATCGGCTGTAGAATTACACCAACCAAGTGCAGGCCTTCCACGAACCTCCCAGTCTTAGATCACACTGTTCATCAGCTCAACAATAGGTCACCCCCGAGCTGGGACTGAGCTCCACCCCAAGGCAAGAAATCCTAGGCTAGGCTGAGGTTACAGGGAAGATAGCACATACACATTCACCAGGAAGAAGCTCTCCTAGGAATCTCCCACGCTCACTGCACACAGACCCTCATTCCCCACATGCCTGCTCCACCCTAGGGGAGTGCACCTTCTCTGTCACCTAGACAGTCCTTCGGCTGCCAGTCCCCCTTACCTTGGGTTACAGGAACAGACCGGACCGGAAGTCTCTGGGCTCTATGGAAGCTACAGGGATTTCTCCCAGGAGTTCTCTTCTCCCTCTGCGCACTCCCTCACCTGGAGGGGTCGCTCATAGGCCAACAAGCCTCACGCAGTCCAGTACTGCGTAGTCACGACAATCCACAGGAAACACAGACAGATGCTTCCAACAACTGGCTCGGCAATCACAGGATGATCTCACGGTGACGATTTCAGAGCAGGCTTCACGCACATGCTAGATCAGTTTTCCCTTTCAATCACAGGATGCTTTCACTCGAGTTCAACACGGGGAATTTTGGTTCAAGAATGCGTTATGGGTTGCCTAGAACAAACACAGACTCATAGCTCTGGACAGGGTATTCCACGGTTTTCCTCAGGCAAACACCGCTAACGGTTTCAGAGATGAATCAGGGTATCCGGCCGAGGTCGTACTGGTTCCACACACAGAGATTCGGTTCTGAATGGAGGAGTGTCCCCCACCCACGGTTCAGTTCAAGGCTTATATTTGCATGCACCAGGTTTGACACTTGTCACCCTGGGAACTGCATGCATTCCATCCGTACGCCTTTCTCCCACCACTTGGGGAATCACGGGTCCTGCAAAAGGACTTAGGATAAAAGAATGTGCACATGGATTTTTAGGAACAANCTTCAACACTTAGGCTCCCTGGCCTAACAAAACACATAAGCCTACAACTTATACAAAACTTGGCTCACCAACCTATAGAACATATTTACAATTCTTTGCATATAACATGATCTGTAACGGGGCTCGGCCTTGGGGACACTACACGAGTCATGTGAGTCATTAAGTTAAAGAAACAATTTTTCTCAACAATAACCACAATTTATCATCCAAGATCTCTCTTTCTCTGTTAATGTCTTTGAATAATTCGAAATGTGAATGCACATAAATTGGCAATCATCCATGCACTCATCTATTGAACTATCTGGGTAAAGCAATACAATAGTTGCATGCATTTAAAAGGGCAATGGATAGCGTGGATAGAAAAATATATTTGAGTAATTTTGGGGGATTTTATTCTTGGTAGTGACCTCTTATTGTGGGTTTGTATGTTATACAGGTTCTTGCAAAGGAAAATCAAGAGGAGATTGTGCAGTTTTGTAAGACTGAAGGTTTGGTTCTTCTTGCTAATGAGGTAACTCCAATAAACATTTAGAGAATTCAATGGGTATTTTATTTTTCCTTGTATTACTATGATATTAATGCTAACAGTAACCTGAAAATCTCTCAAAATTGTTGAACTAGATATTTGTTCTCAATAAATGTATATTAGACATTCAATGACAGAAGACATATAAACATTAGTAATTCATGTATCTTTTACATACATTGTTAGTTTTAGATAGTTAACTTGGCTTTGTTTAGCTCCCATAATTAGAAAGAACAACATGGTGGCTTCATTCATCTCCTAGAATTATAAATACCAGCACAATATCTCATTCATATAGCAAAGGCTATGAAGAATCTAGTGCAGAATCCAATGCAGGATGAGGGATCGATATGGAGAAACCAAGAGTGACACATGGGTTAATTCATATTCCACTACCACAATACAGAACACAAAACACAGTGGTGTCAACCTACCTACTACGAAGGAAGAGAAATGAATAGGATTTTAGAGAAATGAATATCAGCTAAGAAGAGCAGTGAACATTATGGCCATGCAGTGAAAAGATGGAAATGAAGTGAGCGGCAATGGAAAGGAGGATAAGGTTCTAGTGGCAGTGTTAGAGCTAGCAGTGTTAGGATAGTGTCAGATCTTTGGTGTAGTGCTACCAAGGTGTATAATTTAATGATAGTTTAAATGCATGGGATTTTCCCAAGGATTAAGTCGTTTCCCTCACAATAAGATATCAAATGTATAATCCAATAAACATTGAGAAAAATCAAATATAAATATTTTAAAAAATGAATTTTTTCTAAACTTTGGTTATAATGCACACATGAGATTAGTTAACTGTGAATTAATACATAGTCAACGTTGAACGAATGTTATAGTCTCCATGGGCCTTCGACAGGGAAACAAACAACTTCTGCAAAAACCCCTGTATATCAATGCCTTATATCTCATTTCAACTTTCTTGTATCTTGTTTCTGCATTTTCCTTTTATATGAAAATAAACCATCCAGTATTAAAGAAAAAGGTGATGGGATAGTTGTATGCCATCATTGTTTTCCTTCTTGTTTAGTAGCCAGTAATGAACATTAAATAAACAACAAATTTCCTTTTGGTAAATACTAAATAAGTGTGTCTTACATGTGCATCTAACTCTTCTTCCATGTATAGAGTGTCAACGCATTACGTGATGAAATTGTTGTTGGTATTACTGCCCATGATAGTTTTTCGTCCAATTCAGAGAACCTTTTTTTGACTGATGGTGCAAGTTGTGGGGTATACTAGACTAAAGTTGCAATGATGAAATTTCTTGCCTCGACTCCATTTAGTTTTGAAAGACATGGATACTTATTGTTCACTTTTTATTGGATATCTCATTCTCTGGTTCTCATCATGATGCAACTGCTTATATGGTCAATGAAAGATGGAATTCTTTGCCCAATTCCACAATACCCACTTTACTCTTCATTTATTACTCTTCAAGGTGGGACATTGGTAAGTGTGTCCAGCTAAATTACTTCTTTCTTTCATCCTTCATATGTTTTTCAAGGGTTCTTACCTAAGTATTAACATAATTTTCCTTATAGATGTACCTTTGCAATTTTAAGTTTGACTAACATTGAAAAAAGTAGATTAATAATATTATCTTAACATTGAAGGTTCCATACTACCTTAATGAGGAAAAGGTACGGGGTTTACAAATTTCTGAGGTTAAACAACAATTAGAAGAAGCACGTGTAAGAGGTATTGATGTTCAGGGTATTGTTATCATAAATCCAGGAAATCCTACGGGTCAGGTGAGTCATTAAGTTAAAGCAATAATTTGTCTCAATAGTAACCACAATTTATCATTGAAGATCTCTCTTTCTTTGGTAATGTACTTGAATACTTCGAAATGTGAATGCACATAAGTTGGCAATCATCCATGCATTCATCTATTGAACTATCTGGGTAAAGTAATACAATAATTGTGTGCATTTTAAAGGGAAATGGATAGAGTGGATAGAAAAATAGATTTGAGTAATTTGGGGGGATTTTGCTCTTGGTAGTGACCTTTTATTGTGGGTTTGTATGTTATATAGATTCTTGTAAAGGAAAATCAAGGAAAATCAAGAGGAGATTTTGCAGTTTTGTAAAACCAAAGGTTTGGTTCTTCTTGTTGATGAGTTAACTCTAGTAAACATTTAGAGTTTTCAGTGGGTATTTTATTTTTCCTTGTATAACTATGATATTAATGTTACTAGTAACTTGAAAAGCTCTCAAAATTATTGAACTAGATATCCATTCTCAGTAAATGTATATTAGACATTCAATGATAAAAGGCATATAGACATTAGTAATTCATGTATCTTTTACATACGTTGTTAGTTTCAGATAGTTTACATGGCTTTGTTCAGCTCCCAAAATTAGAAAGACCAACATGATGGCTTCATTAAGCTCCCAAAATTAGAAAGACCGACACATTATATTATTCCTATAGAAAAGGCTATGAAGAATCTAGTGTAAAATCCATTGTAGGAATACTTGTGAAGAATGTAGTGCAAGATGAGGGATCAATATATTGAGACCAAGAGTAGCACTTGGGTTAATTCATATGCCATTGCCACAATAAAGAACACTTAACATAAAACACAGTCATTTCAACCTACCTACTCCTAAGGTAGAGAAATGAATATGATGCTAGAACAATGAATATGAGCTAAGAAGAGCAGTGAATATTATCACCATACAATGAAAAGATGGCAAGGAAGATAAGGTTTTGGTGGTAGTGTCATAACTACCAGTGTCAGAGCTTTGGTGCAGTGTTACCAAGGCAATATAATTGAATGATAGTTTAAATGCATGTGATGTTCCCAAGGATTACACTGTCACCCTCACAATAAGACATCAAATGTATTAGCCAATCAACATGGAGAAAAAAAAATCTAAATAATTAAAAAAATGAAAATTTTCTAAACTTTGGTTATAATGCACACATGAGATCAATCAATTGTGAACTAATACATAGTCAACGTTGAACGAATGCTATAGTCCCTACAGGCCTTTGACATTAACTAATAATTGGAAATTTAGCATCACCTTTATATAACGAGAATATTCAGCTTTATAAATTGAAAAATATTATTAGGAAGTAGAAAAAAGATAATGGTTTCTATTTTAATATTATCTATGTAACTTTGTGTTGGATTTTCTATACTCTTTTACTTAGGATTCTTTATCAATTATCTTGATCCTATCTTACTGTCATAGATTGAACCCAGTTCAAATTTGATAAGCTCCCAACAAAATCCCTTTAAGACTATCGGCCCCTCTGGTAGACCAAAATGCAACGCAACACATAGGGTGTACTACGCAATCTCACCCGAGATAGCTCTATGGGTGGCTCAAATACTCAGACATTTGCAACCTAGGAATGAGTGGATATTTGCGGTTGTATCTTGTAATCTTTATTTATTCAGTCTAACATCTGAGTATAGCAGTTAGTTTATTTATGCATGTGAAATACCAGATCTAATTAGTTAATTCATTTATCTAACATTCACCACTTAATAGAAATAAAGACGCATACATTCATTCACAAAACACAGGTGTTACCGTGGTTCACCCCCTCCTGGGCTACATCCACAAATATATGGCCCTCAAGATCTTTATTATGGTTCAGTAATATGTCATGCCGCGCGTGTTTACAATCTTAGATATGACTCTCTTCAACCGGATCCTCAATCCATGTGAGGCTGACTAGATCGCACCAGACTCCTCAGCCTATGATCTAACCCTCGGGATCGAGTTGCTCACTGCTTCCCTAGCTCACCAACTTACTGAGTATTACAGTTCTTACAACTCTCTGCCATTCATTCTCTGCTCTCGTCCTCTCTTTCTTTTCCCTTTCTTGCTCGATTGACCCCTTCTCTTCCTCTAAGTACTACCTATTTATATTCTCGGCTCATCAGCCATTACAATATATTGCAAAAACTCTAACCCTAGCATCATTAGGTCTTCCTTGCATGCACGCCTCACCTGTTTCCCTCACACGTGTTGTTTTTCCTTCCAGTTTTCCTTTCCTCCTTTCATGTTTCTCTTCCCAAAAATAGTATTTTCTCCTGACTATGTCTGCATCCAACACTTTTCATTATCGACTCAACATGTGGAACATAATGACTTTTCTTGCGGACATGTATGTGGCATAAGCAAAGCAAACCGACTTTGTTTTCTGGCCCCTTTGGGAACTGTATCTGACTATAATAATTGGAATTTTTAAAATTGTTGTAGACACTTTGAGCATGGCCTCCTTTGTGTGTAAGGAACATGTACTATGACACATTCATCCCTCCCATGATCATAGCATATCTACATTTTTATGTAATTTCCCAAGGATATTTGCATATGATGAAGCCATTAAACCCTCTCCCCAAAATGGAAGATTTAGTAAACCCAAATACCTGCATTTATTGTTACTTGAAACTTTTAGATAGCCATAAACCCTAAATAAAAGGAAATATTATAGATTAATAAGAGAATAAAAGTTTACCAAGTTTTGTTTCACTCTATTGTTTACTTGGTCTCTTTTGCTTGCAATAGTGCAAAAAAGGACAATCAAAGAAACCTTAGCACCAACTACATATTTGAAACCATGAATCAAAAGCCACCACAATTCAAATAATAGAAGAGAAAAATACAATTATCAGATTCTTGCAAAACATAATTTTAAGAAGAATCTACCACCAATGCTAGGACCTCTAGTTTATGTGTCCATTGGATTGCTTAATAAGATTTTAAGTGTTTTTTGTCGAATAGAGGTTGAGAGGTGACTTATTCTCCTTGTTATACTAGCAAGGATATCAATCTATTCATGCATTTAATATGTCAAACCAAGGAACTGTAAACTTGGGAGATACCATGCATTGTATATGTAGAAGAGTGTATCAGAAATTGCAGAGCCTGTGTTGAAGGAAGCCATTTTATCCATGAAGTTAACGGTGGAATGCAAAACATTTTGCATTGTAGACCTTGGTTGTTCGTCTGGACCCAATGCTCCCTCTGCGGTTGAGAATATAACGAAGACCCTCAAAGCCAAATATCTATCTACGGGCATAACTTTTCCGCAGTCCCAAGTATTCTTTAACATCTTGCTCTTGAATTCAAATAGTTATTAAAGTATAACATCTATACAGGGGTTGATCGAGGAGGACAAGGTGGACTATTTCAATGTTCCAGAGGAAGTAAGGAGCGAAGTAACGAGTCAGGGTTCATTTGAAATAATAGGAATGGAGCTCCTAGAGGAGGACATGGAAGCCATGACAGGGCGCTTAGCCTCTCTAAAGGATGCCTATGGAAGAAAACTTGCAAAGAAATTCAAAGTTGTGACTGAAAACCTGATAAAATACCACTTCAGAGAATAAATAATGGATGGGTTGTTCCAGAGATTCAGAAAAATAACGGGGACTAGAATGAGTGAAAGCATGGAATATTAATTAATTATTTAGTGAGCCTTATTCAAGGAAGGTGGTCTCATACATCAATAAAGTATCCTAAGTAAGGGGGTTAGGGTATGACCCTAATAAACTTAAGGGTTCCAAAATTGGGCACCTACTAGGACATAACTAGTCAAATTCTAACATTGGTGACAACTGATTGAGTTAACCCCTTGGGATAATGTTTGGAAACATCTCAATCCACCCTCAAACACTTAAGTGAGAGTGGGAATGTTGGTATATTGACAACCCCAATTAGCTCACAAGGGGAAAACATGCCACAATAAAAATTTGAACTTGGGTAGGGAGAATAACAACTTCTCCTCCTAACAACCTAAGTTATACCCAACTGACATACCCTTTTCTACCCATGTCATTGGAATTCAAGAGTAACTAATTATAAAATTTGGTATTATGGATTCCTTCAATTATTATTTCTTTATTTCTAGTCATACAATTACCTAAAGCATGCTCTCCTTCTCTTGCAACTTATTTTGCCCCTATGCATTATTCTTTAAATGGGTTTGCAACCATTCACTCATTTTAGTCCCTTAATCTATTCATTTTTCCAATGTAGTTAAGTCTTTACTTAAATCTTGCCTATAAAAATCCAGGTTGTTATCTTTTTTAAACACATCAAATTGTTGATGAAGCAATGAATTCTACATCTTAACACAGTGCCAATGGACAAAAGTGGGGGGGAGGGAATTGAATGTTTACTAAAAATGTTGCAACAAGCGAGTCTAAAATCCTTGGTCACAATATAAATTGAAATCACATCTTCTATAACCACAATTCAAAGTATTTATCCATATGTTTTCAATTTATAGGGTCAACATGTTCATTAAAGTTCAATAAATGTGTAGGTGGAAATAAGAGCCTAGAAAACAACTTCATTCTAGATGTTTTTTTTGTACCGTCAACAATGTATTGTGTGGGAAAATGGTTTCCATTATTCAAACAAGGCAAAGTTGTAAAGTAACTTAGTCCTCGTGTTTTTTCAATATTAATATACCTTGTGAATCAGTGAAATATACATTGTATTTTTATTATGAATTATAAAATTAATTTTAAAAATTAAAAATTAAAAAAAAAAATCTAATACTATAGTTAATGCTAATTTGTAAAGAAAAATTAGTAAAACTAGTAATTATAGATACATTAACTATATTATAACATTTTCTAATTTTTCTTTATTAATTGATTTTTATAATATTTTTATAACTCTATCAAAACCGATGTTGTAATTGATTTTTATAACATTTTTATAACTCTATTAAAACCAATATTAATGTATACACATATGTAATGAATGCAATCACAAATACCATTGAACATTTAAAATATTAAAACTAAGTCTACAAGGAGATTAATGCATATAGAAAAGTAGAATAGAATATATGTTTGAAGGATTGCCTTTTATGTTGTTGAAGCCCTACTGCCCTCGTAAAGTTTTATTATGAACTCTTTCTTACTTTATCTTGCTTTGACTAAACTCTTCCACTTACTAAATTCATTAAAGTTCAATAAATGTATAGGTAGAAATAAGAACCTAGAAAACAACTTTCTTTTAGATGTTTTCTTGTACCCTATGAAAATAAGTCAAAATGGTTTCCCTTATTAGTCCCAATGTAGGCATAGAGGGACTATAGCGATCAATAAATCATTGACCTAGTATTAGATTGTGCATTGACCAAAAATATTTCCATATTGTCTATTGTTGGAACAAGGGAAGTGGAAACATTGATTTTTATATAATAAAAAGTATCATGTTTGTCAAGATTTGATTGGACAACAGATTGGAGGTCTTATTGCCACCTTCGCTATTCCCAATGTTAAATATCTCGGCATATCCAAAGTATTTGGTAGTATATGGTCTTTTTGAATCATATATTTTATTATACATTGGTCGAAGGTGGATTAATGCTAGCATTAGTTCGAATGTTTCCCTTAGCATTTTCTACTGGGTAGAAAACATTCTCTACCATATTACTATGTGTGATTTTTTCTTTATTGTTGCGTGCTTCGAGAGAATAGGCCTGCCACGCTGCATATTTTCTTAAATGCTTGCACAGGCCTACACCCTTCGACGGTCCTGACAGTCTTAACTGTTCACCTAACAGCTCTAGCAGTGTTAAATGATGATTGTACAGATGCGTTGCAATACAGTTTTGTTCATCGTCGACATCGTTGCTCGAGTGCTCGATCCTTGTTCGCTAGTTCGTTCCATGATTCTGGTTCCTGTTTGATTCAACTTTGCAAAGTTGAGGTCCTGCACTTGCAGTTCGAGCTCTTCATGGTTGTTCACTAATTTTTTGTTCTTCAACTTTGCAACCTGTTGGACCTGTTGTTGTGGTTTGCAGTTTTTGGGGCTGATCTCTTGTCATCCTTTGTTGATGGGTAAGTTTCCCTGTTGTTTCTGTTTTTCAATGGTGGGAATCCCTACCTTCAAATTCTGTTGCAGACCATCTTTGTCTGTGCTCTTAGTTTCTGTTCCTAGAAACCATGCGTCTTGCAATGTAGAGGGATTTACGAAAAGTAGTTGGGAGCCATCAGAAGAGGGAACAATCGGGCGGTCTGTAGATGCAGGGTATGCTTTTATTCTGTGGGTCGGAAAACTACGTCTACCTGTTATGTTTCCGCTGAGTAAAGTTACTGTTTTATTTATTTCTGTGTTTTCTTCTCATCTTCTATGGGGACTAGGGGGGATTCAAGTTGAGAAGAAGAAGGTTGAAAGATACATATGGGGATTGGTACCCTATTTTGCTTACCTTTTTTATTTTGCTACCTTTTATTTTTTTCCCTTGCTTTTTTTTGTTTTCATAGAAAATGAAAGTATGTAGCAAACAACTTCAAAATGATAGTTGAAGAGATGAAAGAAGTAATAGATGTTGAGTCGTATGAAATAGATACGCAGTCCATTATACATGACAACATTGACATGGTTTTGCATAGAAATAGGCTTTTTAGATTGGATGCATTCTCGTATACTGTTGGGGATTGCCTTTTCGATACATTCCAGGTTCTATTGCATTTCCGCTATTCGTCGACCAAGCTGCGCAATGGATTGATAGATTATTTCTTGACTTGTTTTAAAAATGGCGATGTTGAGGCTTTGCAGTCCTATGAATATGAACTGGAATCTGATTTTCTTCGGGAGTTGCATAGAATACATGATGTGAGTACGTATTTTTCAAAGATGCAGTTGTCTGCATCTCCAGTTCTGCCTGCGCATGAGAGGGGACTTTGGGGAGATACATTTTGTATATGGTGGTTGTCTAACTGGATGAATATATCAGTTGGCATTTGGTCATTGATAAGAAAAACAAGATATCTACTATTCAACAAAATTGCATCTGAAAATCCATATTGCATCTTGTTCCATGATGCCAATGCCGTCAGTGGCCATTATGAACCATTGTTGTACAGGAAAATGTCCATATGAAATATAGAAGGTCCTCGTATCTAATTGTCCGTTAATTGCAAAGACCTTCAATCGCAATGGAAACGGATTTTGCATGGCATAGATTGCCATGGTTTACAACTGACAACAAACGTTGTGTCTAGCTGTGGGGATAGTTTGTTCAATGCAATTTGTTGTTTGGTGGCAGCGGAGTTCAATGTTCAGTCGCTACGAATTTACACTGTACAGTCCTTTTGCAATGCAATTATAGGCGGCAACCAACAGGCTTTTAGGTGCTTGCATCAACACCTTTGCCCATATCTCGTAGAAAATATGTCGACAGTTGGAAGTTGGCAGGAATACCTTGTGAACATGGCGCTTCCAAATGAAAAAGGGAATATGGAGGGTTGCAGATTCTGTTTGTAATGTTTGTCTATGATATTCAGGGTTAATATCCAGGTGTGGTCGCCCTTGCCAGATGCCAGTGTCCATTCCTGGGTTATTGATTCAAATTACGATCGAACAATTGACATCCTCTCGTTGAAAACAGAAACAACACATATCTATTATGAACCTTTGCTTGCACA
>SNQJ01S0021390.1:108218-129768 GCA_010110895.2 Picea sitchensis | reverse complement strand
TTCTATCATCCTTCCTTCTCATGCATTAGGCTTAGATAGATTTGAAAGGAAGTCAGTGTCCATGATAAGCATTTTTCTGTCTAGGGTTAAGGTCAAGCCTTAGAGGTCGATCTACTTGTCCGCAGGCAGATTTTCCTACAACACCTTCCCCTTGTGTAAATATATTGTAATGTATTTTGGCCATTAGTTTCTCTTTTGACCTCACACATTAGGGGGCATTTGTTATAGTCCAAAAATTTCTTACCTATGCATACAAGACATTGGCCTTTCCACTTACATACTTTTCCAAAATACTGCTGAGGCTACTTCTTAAAAAAATATTTTTTGGATAGTGTACGCGACCTAATGCACTAATATCCCATGTACACACACATGCTTCATTCTAGTTATCCCAGGCACATACACGATTTTCATGCTAGTTAGCCCGTGTTTACCTCCAAAAATTGCAAAAAATATAAAATTGCAAGGAATTCGGTGGAGTTTGCAAGCTATTGATGGTTTCCTAACCATTTTACCCCTTGTAGCCCATCCTCAAACTGAATAACCATATTTTTATCATATAAAAGGAGGTCTTGGGGTGTTATTTGAAAATACAAGCAAGAGAATAATAAAACTCTGCCAAAATCCCTTCCCCTTCTTAGCCCAAGTTTTGCATCCTATTTTGAGTTTTGGCCTCAACCTTCCCCTCCAACCCTTTCTCCTTATACAACCATTTCTCCTTTCCCAAGTGATAATTTCGTTGTGAGAAGCTAGCATGGGATTGATTCACTTGGAGCGATGATAGAGGAGCCCAAACCTGGTTCATGGAGCGATTTTCAACAAAGGTTGTAATAATTTTTTCCTTGAAACTTAATAAAATAGTTCATCCTTGTCGCAAAATATTATATTGTAGAGGAGTTCCGCAATACAAAAGCCAATAATTTTTGTTGTTTTGTTGACTTTAGAAAATCTTTTGACATGGTTCCTAGGAAAAACCTTTGGAATAGGTTGGAAGATATAAAAGTGCCTCTCAAGTTGAGGGCTGCTGCAATAAGGATGTATGAGAACGTTATTGCTAAGTTTAAAAACATCAAGGGATGGTCAAAAGAGATTAACTGCAATATCGGAGTCAAACAAGGTTGTCCCTTGTCCCCTACCCTTTTTGGCATATACATTGATAAGTTAGAATAATACTTGGAAAAATAAGGTTGTGTCGACTCTACTCTCACTGGTATAGTCATCAATATTCTTCTTTATTCCGATGATATCATTCTTATGGCAATGAGTCCCCATGATCCTGAAAACCAACTAAGAATCCTCAAGGACTTTTGCTCCAATATGGGTATGACTGTTAATACTGATAAGACTAAGGTCATGATTATTAAATCCAATAAGATCCCTTATGATACCTTTGTATATGACAAAACAAACTTGGAGAAAGTGACTTCATACAAATATCTTGGAATTGATATTCACCACAAGCTCAATTGGAGTTATAGCATTGAGAAAAGGATTATTGGGGCATGGAAATCTTATGATGGGCTTGAAAACAATTGTAAATCAACTGATCTTTGGAGTTGGGATAAGAAGAAAATGCTCTTTGAGACTCTTGTTACACCTATTATTCTCTATGGATGTGAATTCTGGGGCTGTAGTATCTCTCGTGAATACTGGAGAAAGATAGAGAAAATACAAAAGAATTTTATAACCTATAATCTTAAAATTAAAGGAAATACGCCCTATCCCATCCTCCTCATAGAAACAAGCCTCTCCCCCATTGAGAGCATGTCTATGAATAGATACCTAATGTATAATAACAATTTAAACAACATGGAAGACAAGAGGCTACCTAAAATTGCTTCAAAATCAAGTCATAACCACCATTGACTCAAGCGAGGATGGCATAAAGATGCCCGATATTGGCTAAACTATTGGGGAATCATGGAAGAAACCATTTTGTAGAATAAATATACTATTAAAAAAAATGTCAAATCAAAATTTAAGGAAAAAATGTGGTGTGATAAAGAGTTAGAGGAAAAAATAAAATTAAGGTATTATAAAGATGTAATCAACCCTAATCTAGAAGATCAAAATTATCTATCTGTTTTTCCAAGTGTAAAGAAAAAAATAAGTATTGCTAAGATAAGAACAAATTCTCACGAGCTCCATAGTGAAACTGGGTGTTGGTCAATTCCTAAAACGCCATGGGATGAAAGAGTGTGTCACCTTTGTGACACTAAGAAGGTTGAAGATGAAAAGAACTTTCTCTTAGATTGTCTAGCCTATACCCATATTAGATGTCATTTTCAAAATATTGATCACACTACCAACCTTCCTAACCTCTTAACTCAACAAAAGTATGGTGATCTTGGAAAGCTTCTCTTAATGCTTTTCGAGCACAGAAACAAAATTCTAAAGAATCACAAGTAATCACTTACCGTCTTAAGGCCTGATAGACCAATTAGGTCTTAGTGGATGTTAATCATCATCATCATCATCATCATCATTTTTATGATTTTATTGATTTATGCATTTATGTCTATATCTAAACCTTGAAAGTGATAAATAGAGATTGCATGTGTTGTAGCATCATTTTCCTAAGCTTTTGCAAGTCAACTTTGGGAGGAGACCCGCAATCTAGGAGGTTGCAAGAAGTGAAAGAGTTCTGCGCCAACTGCAAGTACTAAAGGTGCACCCATTGAATCTCTTTCTTCTCTCTCTTCATTTCATTTAGATATTTTTTGGGTATTTTAAGGGTAGAAAAATCTTTTAAGGGAATTCAACGCTCTACCTATACCTAGACCCAATATCAGAGGATTTTCACCGTAGCAATCATGTAAATCAATACGATTTTTTGATAACTCATCCATCACTTCCATGAAATTTTTGATCTGCTGATCATCTTCAAAGACTTGTTAGTTTTTGATATTATCGGGAATGCAATATCTATATCTTATCTCGATCTCATATTTAATCTAAGGGGTGAATGGTACTTTAAAGGTACTGACAACTACTACTAAATAATCGATTGGATGATTAAATTCTCTCAAAACCACAAAATATTGAAAGCTACATAAAAATTATCAATCATATCCCATACATGATTTTTGTATGCCCTCATTCTGTGATTCCTTGTTTGATAAGAACCTTTTTCTTTTTGCACAACTAGCTCTAAATCTCCAAATACCACCAGTTTGGTAATTTGCATCTTTCTTGCTACCTCTAAGCCTAGTGTTATCGCTCTGTAATTTCTAGAGGTTGTAGAAGAAAATAAAGAGGTAACCACAAAACCACTTTGGAAGCTAGGATCTAGCCCTGCCATCTTCAGAGAGGAATCTCTCTCTAAGATTTAGATTTGTTTAGGTTAAAATATTAGGCTAGTTATGACAGTTCAATATTTGTTTGTTTGTTTGAAATATTTCGCTGATTGAATGCTTAAATTACCATTGGGATATGGGTTCTGTCTCTTAATACATGGATTTGTTTAATTTTTTTTATAAATTTTCTTCATAGGGAAAGGTAGTTAAACTATTTGGATCTGGTAAATTTGGATGAAGTGAATAGGAAGAAATGAAAGGAATTCCATCAAGTAAAGAGAGAAATTAAGAATTCTTTTTACTTAATTTCAGTTGAAAACATAGAAATTACTCAAAGCCAGAAACAAAGTATATTAAAATAAATTATGTTCGTTAACCTTCTTTTGAATAATTAGAATTAGAAACAAATACGAATGAAAACAGAGAAAACAAAACTTAAACTTAGAGAGATGCACTTCACCAACACTCTGCCACGAGAATCGTGTGAAAGAGCCCCTTTTTTTATTACTGGTCGATCCTCTTGAATGACACAAAGTAACTTTCTTCGATGCAAAACTCAACCCTGAATACTTCGAAATGAGAAGTATTTATACATTTATTTACAAAATATCTTGTCATAAATGACCAGGATATATCTAAACTAAGTGTATCTCTAATTACAAAAATATAGGAATCTTTAGATATGCTCAAATTTCTGGTGCTGATTTGATGGAAGTTGTTGATGACTTGTCCCTTTGACTTATGCTTAGCTATTGGTCCTTTCTGGATGAAAAATAGAACCAATATTTACTCAATTAAATCGCACAATTTGTCCCACATTTTTTTACTTGGGATTGATATTTTGAGTAACTTCCTGTAAATTTCATCCATCTCTATGTATTTAGAAAAAGTGGGTTTGTTGATGAAGATGTGTTTGATCTCATGCTCAATGCTCAAATCAAATTGTAGTGTTTCCAGGAATTCTTTTCCAGTGATGCTTTATCAACATTCTTCTTCTTTGTCAACTCTTCTGTTGTAATTTGGAAGCTGTCATTGAAGTGTTTGTCAGGGTTAAAAAAATCATCTCCCCTGTCTATCTGTCCATATCCATCTAATCAACAGGATGGACAACCTTTATATCAAATTCAAAAGAAGTCTTCTTGTAATCAGTTGTTGTCTTTCGATAGGGGACTTGTGCTTGTAAGAATGAAATTTTCATTCTTCCCTTCTTCGTACCAAAAGCTGACAAAAGTCTGTGCTGAGAAGTAGAAGTCTGTTTCCAAAATTGAGTATAAGTACTACTGTTGAGAAGTTCATTCTTTTGCTTAATTTCCTTATACCTTTAAAAAATATTTGACTCCTTTTCTCCCTGAATTGATTCAGATGTTAGAGTTGTGTCTATATTTCTTTTTGAAGCTGATGATGATGGATATCCTGCAAACAAAATATCGAATTGTGCTAAAGAGAGTGGGCCTTACAATACTATTGTAGAATGCATTTCTCCCTCTTTAAGAAAACCTGTTGTATGAATGGTTTTAGTCCTCTTCTTATATAATTGAAAATCATCTGCTGAGACCTCTGTGAATGTAGGAAAGTCTTAATTTATTGATCTTTTATCTTCTTGTCTATGAGGTGTGATGGTTTGTGAAGTGGTCATAGACATAGGCTTCTCTTCTTCTTCTTGTAAGTTGTTCTCTTCCCACTCAGTCTGGTTCATGTATTTTTCAATCTCTGGCCTTTGTGTATGCACATAGGGAGTGGTCTTCTGTTTGGTCCTTAGATCAGAAATAATTCCAAATGGTTCATATGACCATGTGAATCTTAGAGGAAACTTCATATATCTTAAGAGTATGTCTGCTTCTTCACTTGCTTCTCTGCTGTTGCAAATAAATGGTCCAATCTAATTTTTAATTCTGAATGAAGATTTGTTCTTGGCTGATATAAAGTGATTTTCATCTGAATTTATCATCTGTATTATGTACTCCAATTCAAAAATCCTCATTGGGAGGTATTTAGAAAACCTGTATGGTGGCAACTCACATCCATACACCCGTATTTCTACATAATTATGGTATAAATACCAGTCACATGTCTTGGCTTGATCAGTTAGATGTAAAACCTTATGAATTTCTTCACTAACAATGGGTTTTGTACTGCTGCTCAACAAACAAGTAGTTGGATAGATGAACCGATCAATGAAATATTTGAAACTATACTTTGTTGAGTTCTTTCTCACCAATGAAGTCCAAAACATGACTTATTGTGGGCTTCCTTGTCCATTTAGCTTCTGGAGTGTGAAAGGAAACCTGTCTGCTTGATATAATATGAACATATAAACCAAAATTGAAGAGTATTTGAATATCCCTTCAGTTGGAAACTTAAGAAATTGTTTATGAATGTTGTTAGCCAAGAATTGAATGAAATTGAACTTCACATAAACCTTTTCTTCTGTAGAGAAAATGGACAGAAAACTTAAAATAGGTTGATCTACCCATTCATAAGAATAATAACCTAATAGACATGATAACATAGAGATAATCTGGTTAGCCTTCTCTGTGAAAATATAAGAGGGGTATGGTGGATTTTTCTTAGGAAGTTGGGCATCTTCAGGGAGGAAAATTTTAAAAATTTGGGCTCTCTGGGGAAAGGTCAATTTATGATATAATTCATTTAGGGCTTCGACAGAGAAAGGGGTGGTGGACTCATTTTGAGGGATCTTTAACATTTGGTTAATGGTATCAGGAGTAATTGTGAACATAATTTCACTAGTGTGAGAAGCAATGGCTCTTTGGCTTGGCAGACAACTAGCTTGGCATTTGAGGACGAATTCAGGGAAATGGTAGGTTTGGGGAAACATGTATAGGGGTAAATTGGATTCCCAGAGTCCAATTTCATCACTCTGGTAAAGGAAAATATCCTTCAACCAACAATGTAATTCAAAAAAATCAAATTCGCACTTTGGCTCTGCAATTTTATAGTCTTTGTCTGCCAGAGGAATGTGGTCCAGGTCAATTGGAGGGGGAACCATTGGATTTTCAATGGTGTCAACAAAATTTTCTTTGGGAGCCATAATTGAAAAATTAACAGTAGGCTAGCAATGTTGTAATTACTGGGAAAATAACTCGCCAGTTGAAGGTAAGTGATGGCGGTGGTAGTTTGACAACTAGCTCTATGTGGTCTTCATGGGTTTACAGTCAACAAACAATGTAATGGGGAATAAAACGAGGGTTTTTATATGCAGAGAGATATCTATTACGGTGCGAGACCATTACGGGACAACTGACAGTCATGGGGGAAGAATTAATTGGATAACGGATAGGAGGTGCGACAGGTGTCGTGTAGGGAGAAGGGAAGTAGTGGTGGGAAAAGTGAGCGGTATCGGGATTTAGTTAGGTGGATTTCAGAGGGGCAGGTTGAAGGTATGTAGTAATAAGAGGGGGGTGAGAAATGATAAGGAGGTGCCACATTAGGTGGGGCCGAGGCAGGGAAAAACCACTTTTTGGACCCCCCCTCCACCGATAAAGGTAGGTAGGTCAGGGGGTGCAAAAACAAAAGAGAATTGTCGATCGGGAAAAGGATTATGTTGTCGAGGAGGATCTGTGCAAAGCTTATGTGCTACAAGACAAAATGTCTTGTCACTTTCCAACTTTGGATAAAAATATGTGTCATAAAGAAAAATATTTTGTTTTTGAAACCTTTGCATTCTTATTTATTTTTCCTATGCTAAACTGACTTATTTACATCAAATTAGGGTGCATTTTAATGTGCAGACCCTGTTTAATTTTCTCTAAAGGGAAAAATCATCTAACCTATCTGCTATCCTATGCATCCAACTAATTAAACCATCTTAAAAAATTGGATTAATTTATTCCTCTACCTAACTATTTTAGCTAAGATTAAACAGTTTGGCTAAAATTATTCTCTAACCTAACCACATAAATATAAAATTGTTTGATCATGATTAAACTACTTGATTCAAACTTTATTTTTTCTTTTTTCATGGGGTTTTCTTGTTTTTCTCTTTTATTTTATTTTCTTGTTTTTTCTTTTCTTTTCTTTTATACCCTCTTTTCATTTTCATTATTTTTTTTTATCTTTTATCTTTTTTTCTTTTGGAAATCATTTGCAGAATGTAATATTATTTACAATATAAAATCATTGAAAGAGAAATATTCAATAACCATTTGATACTATGAAATATAGGACTCTAATAGTGGCTCCACTTGGGGATGGTGCTCTCCCTGTGAGGTGCCAAGAACTAGTGCCCGATCGCCTTGAATTATCTTCTCCAATACTTTCTGCTTCTGATTTGTTTTATTGTAGTTGTAAACATGATGAGAAATGATCAATATCTTAGGGCCTTCTCTTCGGGCTTCAACTTTCTGATATGAGTCGCCCAATCATGAAAGTAAAAAATAAAATGGTATTTACAATGAACTTGAGTGAGAAATATTTCTATTCCAGTGAAAAGTAGTGCTTGAGCATTCTTCCATTGATAGGTCCACCTGGAAGATCTACTCCATCCATATCCTTAAGAAAGAATGCATTATTTCCTCTGTAAGCATGGATTATATAAGAACCTTTCCATACATTATCAAATTTTTCATTCTTACCTTTCTCTTCTTTCCTTGAATCCCATTTCAACACCTTGTCTCCTATATGGAAATCATCAGCCTTGGTTCTTCTATCATAGATGTTCTTAATGTTCTCCTAGATCACTTGAGTTTTATTGTAAACTTCTTCTCTGGATTGTTGTAGCTGTATGGTTTGATTTATTCCCCTCTGGATGTCATTAGTTTCTTCTTGTACTTCCTGCAGTATTTTCATAACAGGGACACCTAAAGAAGTGGTAAAAACAACATCCATTCCATAAACCAATTGGTATGGGGACATGCCAATTGATCTCTTAGTAGTAAGTTTGTCAGCCCATAATGCATTGACCAACTTGTTATGCCATGACTTCTTGTTATCTTGCAACAAATTTTTGATGATATAAACCCGACTTTTGTTGGAAGACTCTGCTAATCCATTCCCTTGAGGGTAATAGGACATAGAGTGTCCTAAATTAATTTGATATTTTCTGAAAAATCCACCATATTATTTTATTTGAATGTTGTTTCATTTTCAGTGATGATCTTCCTGGGACATCCAAATCTTGAAAGAATATTAGTTTCTAAAAATTTAATAATCACAACATCAGTAGCTTGCTTTGTGGATACAACTTCAATCCATTTGGTAAAACATTCAGTGGTTGTAAGGATCCATTTGTTTTGGGATGATGATGGTGGATGGATTTCTCCAATGAAATCCAAACCCCACTGTTGAAAAGGAGTTTCAAATGATATCGGTTTCAAGGGTAAAGGCAACAATTTCCTTTTGCCTTCAAAAATTTGATAGTTATGACATGAGGTAACTTTCTTATGAACATGTGCAAATACAATTGGCCAGTAAAAACCAACTCTTAGGATTTTGTTGGCAGTAGTATTCCAGTTCAAGTGTCCACCACAATGTTCTTCATGAAATTCCTGCATAACTTTATCTACCTCATCTTTCAGTAAACAGTTTAGTAAAATTCCTCCAACATCCTTCCAATATAAATTGCCATCTAAAATAAAAAATTTCATAGATTTGAGTTTAAGAAACCTAGATTTAGTCTTGGTCAAACCAGAAGGAGATTGTAAAAGATGTAAGACAAAAATCAGGTCTGCATACCAGGGAGAGGTTGTAAAATCCTTTGTTACTTGTGGAGTCACCTGCTCTTCTTGTTCATCTAGTGCATGTAGACAATTTATATCCAAAGCGTGAAAATTAGATTCAACCATTAATTTAGATAATCCTTGACCTTTAATGAGTTTGTTAGGTTGGATTTCAATAGCATATTCAAGGATAACAACAATCCACTTACCTCATTTTCCATCAAGACTGTTTTGGGTCAGAATGCCTTTCACCACAGAGTTTGGAACATAAGCAATTATATGTGAATGAAGAATGTAGACTCTAGAATATTTGATTTATTTTACCAAATCAAATGATTTCTTTTCCATGACATTGTATTTCAGTGCAACATCTCTTAAGGATTGACTAAAGAAAGAAATATTCAGTTCACGACCTTCATTATTTTTCTGCAAGAGTACTGTTGCAATAATATGTTCAGAGGCAAATGAGAAAATGTGGAAATTGTTTGTGAAATCAGGGATGATCAACACAGGGGCTTGTGTTAAGGCTTGTTTTACTTGAATAAATGAATGTTTTGCTTCTATAGTCCATTTTATTTTAGTGTCTTTCTTCAACATGTTTGTTATATTTCTTAGAAGTTTTGCCAGATTAGGGATAAATCTCCTTAGAAAAATTATTTTGCCAATGAAAGATTGGAGTTATTTTATATTTCTAGGATTATCTATCTTTTGAATAGCTTCAATTCTGCTAGGATCAATTTTGATTCCATTATTTGAGATGATATTTCCTAGCAGTTTTCCTTCTTCTAAGCCAAATAATGTTTTCTTTGCATTGAGGGAAATTCCAAATTTCCTGCATTTTTCAAAGACTCTTCTCAGGTGGAGCAAATGTTCTTCATTTGTTTTTGAAAAAACAGTGATATCGTCAAGATATATAACTATGAACCTACCTAGTTCATCCACACAAGAAATATCCATTTCTCTTTGAAATGTAGCTCCAACATTCATTAAGCTAAAAGGCATTTTCACATACATGAAAGTACTCCAAGGTGTAGTAAATGTTGTTTTTTCTTGGTCTCCAGGATAGACTAAAACTTGATTGTAACCAAAAAAATCATCTAATAGGGAAATTCTACTGGACCCAACTACCTTCTGCAAAATATGATCCATTTTAGCCAAAGGGTAGTTATCTTTGAGAGAGACTTTATTAAGATTTCTGAAATCAATGCAAAGTCTACTTTCTCCACTCTTTTTTCTATTTGGAACCAAATTTGATACCCACTTAGAAAATCTTAATGGGACAATGATCTTAGCATCATACATCTTTTTGATCTCTTTTTCAATCAGAGACATCAACCTTGGGTTTATCCTCCTAAGTTTCTATTTAAAGGTTTTTGGTCTTCTTTTATAGGAATTTTATGTTTTATAATGATGGTGTCATAAGATTTCAAATCTTCATAACTCCATGAAAATACATCTATGAATTCTTTGAACAAGTCTGTGTATTTTTGGTTTTCAACAGGGGGTAAAGATTTAGATAATTTAATCATTTTTGGCTCTTGTTCAGTTCCTATGTTGCAGTCTTCAGCTTTAGCTCCAGTAGGTTTAATTTTAGGATTTTTGGCTACATCATTAAAATCAAACAAATCCTCTAAAGGGACTAACCCTCTAGGAAAAACATTATCTTTCAATTGCAATATTTCCAAATATTCTTTTTTTCGATCTATTTCTTTTGAATCTGTCTCATCCACACTTTCACCTTCATCATCAAAATCTGCATCTATATTGGCACTTTCAAATTCATTCTTTGATTGCATTTTTTTTTCAATTTGTTCATGCCAATATCATATGTTATCTGGGACAACTGGTTTGTTCTTTACTTCAACTGTGTATTGGCGACTAGGATGAAAATTTATTTTGCAGGTACTTGTTGAGGTAGACAGACCATCAGATAGAATGTTCTGTTCTCTGGGAATGGATGATAAGTCATACTCAATAAATAATTCTAGAAAATATAGGACAACATTCATGTAAGCTCTCAATATTGGGTGTTTAACATAGTATTCACCTTTGATCTGTTTTATTATCAGTTCAGAGTCACCACAAATTGAAATTCTCTTGGCACCAAGCTTCTTTAAAAGTTGTAACCCTAACATTAAGGCTTCATATTCAGATATATTTTTGGTACATTGGAAGTTTAGCTTACAGGAATGTCCTTTTGAGTGGTTGGCTTTTGAATTTGAGACCCATACACTTGCTCCTAACCCTTCCTTACTAACAACCCCATCAAAATCTAAGCACCATATAGGTTCATTTTGTTTATCAGGTTCCACCATAACTGTTTTGTCTTCTTCAATGTTATAAACATCATTTTCTAAATTGGCAATTTGTTTTCCTATGTCTCCATTGTTGGAAAAAATGAAAGAATCAAGGTCTGAATGAACAAAATATAAGGGATAATTGTGTGGTTTATCCTGACTACTGATCATGTATTTCATCAGTGTTTCCCTATATAATCTCCTCTGTTGACCAAACAATGGAATGGTAGAATAAAACATGTCCATTTGAAGGGTTCCTTGTAACTTAGCTCCGCATGAATGAGACAGTAACATGCCATATTTAGGAGGTATATCAGAAACAACTATGTCCATTACCAAACTTTTGGCTGGTATTTGTGCTAAAGTAACACACAAATCTTTAATGAGACCTATGCATTTTAATTTCATTGAATCAAAAGAATACAAATATTTTTATGTTCTAGTGATATTAAGTCCTAATTTTTCCATATCATCCTTAGGCATAAGGTTGTGAGAATCACCAAAGTCAAGCATTGCATTGTGGATGGTTTCGTCATGAATGTTTAAACTGATGTAGAATGGGGGTACAATTGCATTTTCAAGTTTTCCATTGACTTCAGGCCCAAATAATAGTTTTGGTTGATCATTGAAAACATTTACCATGTATGTAACTTCCTCTATGTTCAGATCTTTTATCAGTTGTGATCTATATGAATTCTTATTCATGAGCTTTGTTAGAGGAATGGGTGTCTTGATTTTTGTTAATTCATTTTCAAAGTTGAATGATGTTTGAGTTTTATTTGGGTTAGGAACATTTTGTTTCTCACCAAATTCCTTTTGTGAAGTATCTTTGGGTTGGCTGGTAGAGGGAATATCATTTTGAGTTGTTTTTGAGACAATATCAGATGTTCTTTTGGTTGGAAGTTCTGTGTTCTTTTTAGGAGAAATATCAAGATTTTTCTTGGAAGATGTGTCAACTGTCTTTTTAGTGGAATCAAGAGTTTTCTTGGTAGGATTATCAGTTGATTTATTACTCCTTAAATTATACTTCCTATGGACCTCCATAATTGCGTTTTCAAAACCTTGTTTATAATCTTATGATTCCTCATGATCAATTTCAGTTTGTGAAAGAAGGAAAAGATCATGTTCTTCTTGAGTGAGAAATACAAAATCATTAGCATTTATTCCCATTAAGTTTATGTGAACATCATCAAGGCCTTTAACTATTTATTCCCCTTCATCAACATAATTTTATTGAAAATGAGGCCTGATTTGTTGATCTGGACCTCTTTGTTCTCTTTTTCTGATTTGAGGTTGGTTTCTCCTAAAATTAGGATTTATGATTTGGGGGCCAAGTTGATTTTCTCTAGGAGGAGTCTTATCAGTAATGTATAACTTGTCCATCATCCTTTCCATAGTTATAACTAAAGATTCTATTTTAGCATCAACAAAAGAGGGACATGGTTCTTCTTTTATAGTTTCTCTCTTCTCTGCTCTAAGTCTAGATCTCTTAGCTAACAAATTGACCTCTACACTCACAAGATCTCTCTGCATCTCTTCCAAGGTTGCAGGGTTTCTTTTTCTCAATTGATAAGACATTTAAGTATCAAAACCATCAGGGAATTTAATCAAATCTTAACCTTGAGGGCGTTTAATGTTTGTTGGAATTGAATTATAAATGTTGTTAAATCTAGTGCAATAATACTACACAATTTCCCTAGGGTATCTTTTCATACTTTCATATTCAGATAAAATCTAATGCAGATTTTTCTTAACTTCCCATCTATTGAGGAATGATTGGTGAAAATCAGTAATGTCATTTAGACTAGCATTTGGTAAGGCGTTAAACCATTTCCTGACTTGTCCATTTAATATTTGGGCAAACAATCTCATTTTGACATCTTCCTCATCTACTTCTTGTAGGTCAAAAAAGGCAGCCATCTTATCAACATGTTGTTGTTTAGTCATAGTTCCAGTGCTATCAAACTGAGGAATCCTAGTTTGATAGTCTTGTGGCATATTATGTAAACGAGAAGCCAAAACGAGGGGAGCATATCTTGCTACCATGATTAGTATAGGAGGATGAATAACATATGAACTTGTGGAAGGTGTGGATGCAGGAACTCCTATAATATTTTGGATCACTGTCTGTGAAGTTATTGGAGAAGTGGTGGAAAATATAGAATAAACAGGACTGGTAGATGTATGATGAATCAATTGAGAATTTATAGATGATGTGGAAATGGTCAGGGAAGAAATTTCAACAGACTATTGAATATAGGATTCATGTAAATCTTGATTGAAGTATGATGCTAGATCTTGTAACTTTTCAATATTTTGGAGGATTTGTTGATCAAGATCTGATTCAAAAGATTGCCTTTTAGTTTTATTGGGTTGGAGAATAGCTTGATCTAATATTGTTTCATCCACAAAACTATCAGATTTGGTTCTGAATAGACTATAGTCAAATGGTAGATCAAACTAAATATCTTGGATTGTGACAAATTTCTTTGGGAGAGAGGTTTCCCTAGGAGGGGGACTACTGCTCCCTTGACTTTCTGCTAAACTTCTTTTCCAAATCAATTTTTCAGGGTCATCTACAACTTTTACAGGTTTTGGATCGGGATGATATTTGGTGTGAATTATTTTTGGAGACACAACTAAAACTTTAAAAACACTACTTAATTATTTACAAAGTTTTACAACCTCTGAACATTTATTTCTAAATATTTGAATCCTTGATTATCCAAAAATAAAGTTTTCTTATTAGGAAAAAGAATCTGTAGAAGTTGAATTTTTTTTCTTCCCTTGTATGGTCGCCACTATGTTATCACTCTGTAATTTCTATAGGTTGCAAAAAAAAAGACATAGGTAACCACAAAACCACTTTGGAAGCTGGGATCTAGCCCTACCAGCTTTAGAGAGGGATCTCTCTGTAATATTTATATTTGTTTAGGTTAAAATATTAGGCTAGTTATGATAGTTCACGATTTGTTTGTTTGTTTGAAATATTTGGCCGATTGAATGCTTAAATTGCCATTGGGCTATGGGGTTTGTCTCTTATAATAGGGATCTATTTTAGTTTTTTATGAAGTTTCTTCACAAGGCAAGGTAGTTAAATTGTTTGGATATGGTAAATTTGGATGAAGTGAATAAGAAGAAATGAAAGGCATTCCATCAAGTCAAGAGAGAAATTAAGAATTCTTTTTACTTAATTTCAGTTGAAAACATAGAAATTACTCAAATCGAGAAACATAGTATATTAAAATAAATTTGGTTCGTTAACCTTCTTTTGAATAATTATAATTAGAAACACATAAGAATGAAAATAGAGAAAATAAGACATAAACTTAGATAGATTTACTTCACCAACAGTCTGACACGAGAATCCTGTGAAAGAGCCCCTTTTTTTATTACTGGTCAATCCTCTTGAATGATACAAAGTAGCTTTCTTGGATGCAAAAATCAACCCTGAATACTTCAAAATGAAAAGTATTTATACATTTATTTACAAAAGATCCTATCATAAATTATCAGGATATATCTAAACTAAATGTATTTCTGGTGCTGATTTGATAGAACTTGTTGATGACTTGTCCCTTTGACTTTTGCTTAGCTATTGGTCTTTGCTAGCTGAAAAATATAACCAATCTTTACTCAAGTAACTCACACAATTTTTCCCACCTCTTTTTACTTGGGATTGATATTTTGAGTAACTTCTTGTAAATTTCATCCATCTCTGTGTATTTATGACGCAGCTGCACCTGCAGGCACGTCCGCTCACAGGATCTTCTTCTTCTCACGACCCGAAGAACTCAAATGTTCTTCTATTTCCCTATCGGGAAATCCACACCCACAGAACTATCGCTCGATCCCCTTATTTTTCTTATCGGGGAATCGAACTTCGCGACTTCGCGAATGTCAAAGGTCGATCACTGGGCTCTCGAATTCCTGAGACCCGATGGCCAGTCAATGCTGACTTTCTTTTGCCTCTATCGGAAATTTTCCTATGAGGATTTCGGTACTCGCGATACCAAGCAACTCGTCTTACCGATTCCCGATACCCGATACACCGAAACTCCGACGCACACGTATGAGTTGACTTTTCCACGTCCCGTAACTTCTATCGGGATTTCGGGGTTTGCAGGATCACGAATCCTAATGTCAATGGGTTCGGGACTTTAATTTTCCCGAACTCCAATACGGCATGCCACCTGTCCTCCACTAACTTCCTGTGGCCCCCACACAGCTCTCCCTTCGGGATATCACGTTTCGCGATTCCAAGATGCAAAAGTATCTTGTCTCTGAATCTCCGATGCTCCAAACCCCGACTTATTTGAATCTTCTGACATGCATCCCTATTGGTGGATGGTTCTGATCTATCGGGATATCGCGGATCGCGACATCGTAATTCCTATTGTAATACTGTGTAGCTTCAACTCACGAAACCCTGATCCATGATATACGTGTGAATCCAACGACCCTCGTGGTCCTGGTCAACGGCTCCGCACCTCCTGAGCTTGGAACCTTTTGGGAATATGTCACCATATCTTCTCTGTACCTTTCCAAGATCTGACGGTTCACGGGATGTCGCGAAACCTCCTTCAGAGAATTCCGACCGTCCGTTCCTCCCTGATGAATTCTACGAATTTAATCAAGTACTTCCTCCACGAAGACTTGTTCACCTGTGCGCAACCCTGCAGTGCCTACTTGTACACTCCAACCACAACTTCTCTATGCAATCATTCGATGAATTTGATGACTCTATCCTCCCTGATCTTCTGCACGACTTCAAGTCTTTATAAGGAAAACCCTCTCGCATGCACTCCTTGCGGCAAACCTCCAACCACGGCTGAATGTTGGAGTCTTCGACTCTGCGCACACTTGCGGCATAAATTATTCAAGGGCTCACTCAGGTTCGCAACCCTGAGACTCTTACCTGGTCTGTGCACTCCTTGCACGACTCCTGTGCCCAACTGCACCTTTTGGGATAAATGAGAACAAAAGTTATCTCTATCTGAACCCTCTGTCAACGCACTCCTTGCGGACAATTCGACTGCACTCCTTGCAGGAATATCTGGCTCAAATAGAGAAACAATTGAAACTCATTCCATCTCCCTCCCGTACTTCAATTTATACATGAAATCACATACACATTCATGAGCATAACATCAATACAAGTGACATCAAAGAACGAGAGTGACCTAGTCTTGTCTCTTAGGAAGTTACGAGAGTGAACTTTCACCTAGTCTTGTCTCTTAGGAAATAAAAATTCATGAGCATAACATCAATACACAGAGAACAAACACATAACCATGAATTTGAATCGAAGCTTCTTCTATTAATTCAAATGTCTATACATGGATGTCTTTTACACAACTCTCTTCTTGTTCTTTCTCTTCCTGCTCCTATTCTGTGCTCAGGCTCATGTTACAATGATACAATGAGGGTGTCTATATCCATTTTCCCTCTAGCTCCTAAACTGTCAAATCTAGAATTAAAATCCTATCTACCTGCATTAACTATATTAAATGTCGTCTATCTATTAAGGACGAGAGCTATCCGCTCAAGGTCCATTTACAATACACAAGTGCGCTTCATCTTAATGGATCATTTAAGATCACACAACAACTTCCAAGGCAATTTCAAAATTTGCACTGGCTTATCCAGCTGTCTTCCGCTTCCACGCTGGCTCGCTTGACGTGTTGGTTATGCTCCTGCATCAATTTAGAAAAACTGGGTTTGGTGATGAAGATGTGTTTGATCTCATGCTCAATGCTCAAATCAAAATGTAGTGTTTCCAAGAATTCTTTCCGAGTGATGATTTATCAACATTCTTCTTCTTTATCAACTCTTCTGTTGTAGTTTGGAATTTGTCATTGAAGTGTTTGTTAGGATTGAAAAAATCATCTCCCCTATCTGTCTGTGCATATCCATCTGATAAGTAGTATGGACATACTTTATATAAAATTCAAAAGAAGTCTTCTTGTAATCAACTACTATCTTTGGCTAGGGGAATTGTTCCTGTAAGAATTCCATTTGCACTCTTCCATTCTCTGTGTCAAAATCTGACAAAAGTTTGTTCTAAGCAGTAGAATTCTGTTTCCAAAATTGAGTATAAGTATTGTTGTTGAGAAGTTCATTCTTTTTCTTAATTTCCTTATACCTGTCAAAAATATTTGACTCCTTTTCTCCTTGAATTGATGTATACGTTAGATATGTGTCTAGATTTCTTTGTGAAGCTAGTGATGATGGAGATCCTTCAAACAAACTATCTTATTGTGGTGAAGATATTGGGCCTTCCAAGACTATTGTAGATTTCATTTATCCCTCTTTAAGAAAACCTGTTGTATGAATGGTTTTAGTCCTCCTATATATTGTTGGAGTTACTTCAACACACACATAGGATTTTTTTTTCCTAAGATTTTTCCTTGTTTATTAGTCATAATTAGTCATTATCCGATCTCCTATATTTTAGGGGAGAATATTCCTCCTGGAGAATATTCTCTTTCAGTTGACACTTCAGTTTGACTAGTTGAGTTGAGTTTAGATGTTACATTGGTTTTATCATGAAAAATTGGGATCATCACCATGATAATTCAATCTTGCCTTGGGATCATCACCAAAATGGCGCATTATCCTTGATTCCCTGAGTTAAATCCTCACTACTCTTTGTTCAGTTAGTTAACTGAAGACTAGTTGATTAGTTAACTAAACTAGGTGGCAGTTCACTCCCGTAACTTCCTGAGAGACTAGACTAGGTGGAAGTTCACTCACATAACTTCCTAAGAGACAAGACTAGGTGAAATTTCACTCCCGTAACTGCTAGTGTGTGTACATATCACTCTAGAACACCAATATGGTGCATTGGTTCACCTCCAGTGTGAACTCATTGAGCTATATAGAGTATATCAGGTGTAAATTATTCATTATTCAGAACGGTTAATGAGAATTGTTTCGTTCTTTCTCTCCTTCTTCTTCTTTCTCAAAATCTCTCTCCAAATGTGTGTATTATTGTTTAGCTAGATATATTATGTGCAGGTTCAACACATTTACATGGTATCAGAGCCGACAGACTGCTAAGAAAAATCTACACCAAATTTTTTTGCAGGTACAAAAGATTGAAGACAACGAAAAGATGGATTTCCAAAAAGAATTCATTCTTAGACCTTAAAACTATTTTGTATGGAAGGAGAAAATAGCCATAAATATATGAACCAAAGGGTTGTACAGGTTAAAATTGAATACAGATACAGAACCGAAATCAGCCATAGAAAAATCCAAGTATTTAAATTGCATGGATGAGGTAGTCGAAACAATTTGTAGTCTTATTTCTCCCGATCTCCTTTTTCACATATCTTCCTGTAAGAATCCCAATGAAGCCTGGAACACCTTGGAAGGGCTCTTTGGAAAACATGATGAGATGAGGGGACACATGTTGGAGGTGGATTTGCTCACATTGGATCCAAAAATCTTCGAGAATATCCAAGATTTCTTTACAAAATTCAAGGATTTACTGTCGCAACTCAAAGATTGCAGGGTTGATAAATCGAAGGAGGAGGAACAAATGGTTATCATCATTCTCTCCAAGATTGGTCCTGAATTCTCAGTATTCGTATCCACATTCCATACTGTTAGATTCACCTCTGGAGCCACCTGGAAGATGCCTTCTCTTGTGGACTTTATCAAATCCTTGACACAAGAGTAAACCAAGCTCATCAACATGGGCACAATCAAAGGCCCAAGGGTGCATACGCTCATTGTGCATGATGGCAGCCACAAATATTAAAAATATAAATATGAAGATAAATGAAAAGCTCATGCACATCTAAAGAAGGAAGGGTACACAAAACCTTTCACCGATGCCTCCGGATCCAAAGGAGAAAAGGGAAGAAAAGGAGAGAAATGCACGTACTATCACAAAGGATTCCATTCGGAATCCACATGCATGCAAAACAAATAGATTTTATGTCTCAAATAATTCATCAAAACAATCTTTGAGATCACATCCCCGAGGGTGGCAAGAATAAGAAGCCAGAAGCTCTGAATTCCAAGAAAGGCAATTCTAGCCATGCCTTGATTTCCATCAACTCCTCTCCCGATGCTTGGATCATTGATTCAGGAGAATCACATCACATGGATACCTAAAAAGAAGTATATTTTTCTTTGGATGCATGCAAAGGTCCTCCCATTCTAATGGGGGACAACTCTTCTGTCGAAGTCACCGACAAAGGAAGGATTGAACTCACCAACGGAAGCTTCGAGAATGTGCTGCATGTTCCCAAAATTTCTGTCAACCTTCTCTCCGTGTATCAGATGAAAAATTATGGCACTGGAAAGAAATTCATATTCACAAAAAATTCCATGGACATCTACAACATGCAAAACAAATCCATGGTTGTTACCAGTGAGGTAAATCATCAGTCTTGATTGTATAATTTTTCTGAATTCATTGACCCTGATTCTGCTTTACTTCTTACTCATGCTGATGAAAGTAGTAGGATATGGCACGAAAGGTTTGGACATTTGAATTTCATATACATGCAACATATTAACAAGCACATATTGGTCGATGGTCTACCAGACATCCATTTCTCCAGGGGAGTGTGTGAGGGATGTGTTCTCGGGAAAGACCCTCAAGAGAAATTCAACAAGGGAAAGTCTCAAAGAGCCTCTTCACCTTTATATCTGATTCATAGTGACCTTATGGGTCCTTTTCCGCTTCCATCCATCATAAAAGTGAGGTTTTTTCTCATTTTTGTTGATGATTTCTCATGTTTTACTTGGATCTACTTTCTTAGGAAAAAATTTGAGGTCTTTCAACACCTCAAATATTTCAAATCCCTGGTTGAGACATAGTCCGAAAAGAAGATCAAAGTCCTACAAAATGATAACGGGGGAGAGTATGTAAATCATGAGATCCATGATATTTTCCATGAGGAAGGGATTCAGTTGCAGCATACAATTCCCTATACTCTGCAACAAAATGGAGTTGCTGAGTGGAAAAACCGATCTCTAAAGGAGATGGCATCTTGCACGCTGCATGCAAAGTCATTACCACAAAGACTATGGGCCAAAGCACTTAATTGTGCAACATACATACAAAATATTTCTCCCCATAGATATGTCATGGATAAGACCCCCTACGATGCCTAGAGTGGCCTCAAACCAGAAGTGACCCACTTTCACATTTTCGGTTCACGTGCATGGGACCGAATTCCCTTTGAAAAGAGGAAGGCACTTGATCCACAGAGAACTCAGTGCATTTTTGTTGGATACCCTGATGGTGTGAAGGGATATCGTCTTATTGATCTTTCCTCAGACCGACTCATCATTGAGCGTAGTGTCCAATTCAAGAAAAGTGTCTTGCATACACCTCGACAACCACATGCAGACACCTTCATTCTTCCACCTGTCCGAGATGATGAGCATGCACATGCTGATTCTTCTTCAGATGAGAGTTTTGATTCATAGGAATCAAATTATTTAGAGTCAAAATCAGCATAGTCAGATGTAGAGTCAGAGCATCCAGATGCAGTTACAGAGCCAAAGTAGAGGCCCAAGTGGGCACAGACTACTCTTCAGGATGTAGGGGATCCCATTGGTGATCCAATCGACACTAGGAGGACTCAATCTGATTTCGAGGATCCTTCTGTTGCACTCACTTCCATTGAACCATTTCCCTCCAAGAATCTTTTCTTGGTTCAGTATTCAGATCCACAGTCTTATGGCGGGGCTGCTAGAAATACCTTTTGAGAATTCGCCATGCAGGAGGAGTACAAATCCCTCCTCAAGAACTAGACTTGGGATCTGGTTCCTCTTCCTTCTGGGAGGAAACTTGTCAGATGTAGATGGGTCTATCGGACCAAGAGCGCAACAGATGGACATATTAGTAGATACAAAGCTAGGCTTGTCGCCAAAGGATTTCAACAAGTTCATGGTATTGACTATGATGATACGTTCACTCCAATAGTGAAGATAGAATCCATTCGATTGGCACTTGCCATTGTGGAAACCAAGGGATGGGAAGTACATCAGATGGATGTGAATAATCCATTTCTTCACGGTGATCTCTTTGAGGAGATCTACAAGGAGCAGCCCTAGGGATTTATGTAGGACTCATCTTTGGTTTGTCGATTGAACAAGTCCCTTTATGGCCTCAAGCAGGTTTCGAGGGCATGGTATTCTAGGATGGACTCCTACCCGTTGTCACAAAACTTTGTACATTGTAAATCAGACCTGAATGTCTACATTCTCAGGACGACTGATTCACTTCTACTTTTAGTTTTGTATGCCGACGATT
>SNQJ01S0021390.1:85080-101789 GCA_010110895.2 Picea sitchensis | reverse complement strand
TATAATATTATTTACAATATAAAATCAATGAAAGAGAAATATTCAATCACCATTTGATACTATGAAATATAGGACTCTAACGCCCAGGACCAAAGCTTCATATTAATCCATGTTATTTGTGGCCTCAAACTCAAGTTTGTAGGACAAATGAACTTGTTTTTGGTAGGGGAGATGAGCAGTACACCAGCCCCAACTCCTTCTTTTGAGCATGCACCATCGAAAAACAATTTCCATATACCATCCACTTCTTCCATAGGGCTTACAAAAGGATCTTCCATCATTATCGTTTCATTGTATTCTTCATTTCAGATAAGGTACAACAACCCATATCTTCATCGACAACATATATAGGATGATTCATAGGGTATTTCTTATCACTCACCACATAAGAAAACTTTGTCTCTCAACACAACTTTCTGAGCTCCCCTCCAAAAACTGGTATAGTTGGATAGGTCATATCCATATGCATAGTGCCTCCCAATATTGGTGCCCATGTTCTGGACAACAACATGCCATAATTTGTTGGTAGATCAACCACCACCACGTCGATCATAATTCTTTTAACATGCAACTGGCCAAGGGTGACAACCATGTCTTTAATCATCCCATAACACTTCACCTTCCTAGCATAAAATGAATAAAGGTCATGATATGGATTGGTTATTTCCAAACCCAACTTCTCCATGACTACTTTGGGCATAAGTTTGTACGATTCTCTAGAGTCGAGCATACAATTGTGTATCATCTTATCATAAATATTCAAGTTCACATAGAAGGGTGCCACAGATTCTTCTTTGTCATCAATATGAGGACCAAAAACTATGGTAGAGGACTCATCTTGTACATTCAAAATATTAGGAGGATTTTTAGATCCCTTCCCCTCCATCATTTTCTCAATATGTTTATGGTATGAATGAATTTTAGGAAACTCCACCAAAGGCACATGAATATTGATCTTGGACAAATCACTTTCAATATTGACAGGTGAAACTAATTTTTCAAATTCTTTAGTTTCTTTTTCACTTTTTATAGGCTCCAAAAATTCATCTACCTTAGGGGTATCTAAAACCTCTTTATATTTATCTTTGGCTAACTTTGCACCAACTTTATTAGCCTGAGGTTGACTATCTGCAAAATCTTCTTTTTGCCGAGGCGTGAGAACATAGTTATTATGCATCTCAGCCTATAGTGCATCAACAAAAAAATTGTACTGAACTGAGGATAAAGCTCCTTTGTTGTGCTGAGAATCAAGCACCGAGTTATTAGCAACAAGTGACCCTTCATAATCATCTTGATTTATATGTATGGCATCATTCTCATATTGAAGTAAGAATATTTATTTTTTGTATTCATCATATCCCTCATCCACTACTTCTTTAATAAAGTTGTTATCATTGTTGTTTTTTATAGGGGGACGAAGGGGTTGTTCTTCATTTCTACTCTCCCTTCTTGTTGGCACAAGGGAAGACCCAGGGTTGAACTCTAACAATGCACCAAAAAACCCTAACTACTGGCCCTTTCGGAAACACCTACGAAGCAGATGAAGTCTCACCCAAAGTAGAAATAGGGGGGTTGCAGGACACCAGTGTCTACAACCAGAGGAAATGCAAGATGATTTCAGAACAACAATGCAATATAACCTAGAGATCCTTAACAATAGTATGCTTAACTTCGTGAAGTTAGTTATATCTTATTATCTTCAATAGGGAAAATAACAGTGCAATGACAGTATAAAAGATAACAAATAACACAATATCAACCACACAGAACAACAAGATTTTACGTGGTTCACCCTCTCCCTAAGGATACGTCCACAGAACTATGTTTATTGATTAAGTAGATGAAAATATAGAGTTCTACCTACGCACTCCGTTGCATATCCTTCTCTCTCTTCCTCTTTATTCCCTCTCCCTACACACCGAGTTGCAGAAGAGATCTTCGCACCCAACTGAAGATTCCAAGTTATAAGAATATTATAAAACTTAACACTTCTACCTCTCAACATCATTATCCTCTTCTCTCACTTTTATAGTCCTCTATTTATCATTCCACGACTCTTAGAAACTCTAGACCAAAGTCCAGGTGCCAAAACCCTAGGTCCACATAACCCATATTTTAAGGACTTCACCAATATGTTCTTCCTTCTTCTCCACGAGGTGCTCCAAAGCACCCTATAGTGTCTTGTTTCACTTGTTGACTTGTCCACAATCTATCTTCTTTGCTTCTTTGTCTTCCAAGATCCTTTATTTCAATGACTTTCTTTCCTTTACTTCATTCCTTCTTTTATGCTTCTTTAACCACTTCGACCCTTCCTCGGTTTGTGTGCCTTCTGTGCACTTCATACTTTTTCTTTCTTCTTCCTTAATCTTCGCTTTCTTCCGTAATACCTGACCAAGGGACAACAAGCCCTCAACACTCACATGTGACTCGTTCCGAGTCACTGTAGGGTTGAACCTTCTATATTACTTCGACTGTAGCCTATGCAGAGCAACCTATGCTTTCTGCTATGTCCCTCCCTATTGTGTGAAGACTGTATTTTCTGTGTCTGGTACCCAGTTTCAACTGCACTAGGTACCTAGACACTTCTTCCTTTTCTTTTAATAAGAGTTGTGAGGCAACTGGTTGTCTTAATACAGCTTCAACCAACTTCCATTTAGTAACCCATCCTTTCATTCTCCATTAAGACTCTTCAACTGTGCAGCTCCACCCTCTGTAGCATAGGAAACCTCGAATGGTTTGAGCCAATGTGTCTTGAACTTCCCTGGATGCTTCATGAACTTGTTGTCATATAAAAGTACGAAATATCCTTGTTTAAATGCTTTCTTCTTGATAAGTCTTTCATGGTAAGACTTTTCTCATTCTTTTTGTACCTGCTGATGAAATCTTGCAATGAACATGTCTTCCTCTAATTATATCAACTGCGCAAGCCTCTCTTGAACATCGTCGGTGTCATCCATACCTGTAAATGTTGCAATTCTTAAACTAGGAACCAAATATTCCATAGGTACCACTACTTCCAGGCCATAAACTAACTTGAAGGGAGTCTGCGTTGTTATCTTTTTGCAAGTAGTTCGATAAGCCCATAACACTATTGGAATTCTCAAATCCCAATCATCTCTCTTAACACTGCAAATCTTAGTCAGCGCTATATCCAATATCTTATTGAAAGCTTTGGCTGTACCATTCACCTGTGGGTGGTATGGTGTGCTCTTTTGATGGTGAACTTTGAACTCCTGGGTCAAGGCTTCAATAGTTTTGTTAATGAAGTGTGTGCCTTGATCACTCATAAGGATATTCATGCATCCAAATATGGTTATGATATCCTCAAAGATGAACCACGCAGCTGTAGCTGCACTATAGTCCTTAACTTCTCTTTCTTCTTCCCATCTGGTCAAATACTCTGTAGCAATGATAATGTATCGAGCTCTTGTTCTCTTTCCTGGTGGGTTGATAGGTCCCACAAAGTCAATAGCCCATTTCTCAAATTCCTATAAAGTTAACTGAGGAGCTAAAGCCATCTCATCCCTTCTAGAAGGCTCCCCTATTCTTTGACATACATCGCAGGCTATGTAGTATTCCTTAGCATCCTTATGTAAAGTGGGCCACCATAGGCCATGTCTGAGAACCTTCTACATTGTTTCTTTCCCTACATAATGTCCCCCTGTGATGCATTCATGTGATTTTGCAAGGATCAATGGTCTTTCTGAATCCATAACACATATTCTTAAGATCTCATCTGGTCCCATCTTATATAACTGTCTAGCTATAAGTTGAAAAACTGCAGCACGGACTACCAATTGTTTCTTCTGAATAACTGTATACTCGTGAGGTGACATTCCCATGGAAAAGAAATGGACTATCTTGATGAAGTGATCATCGAATTTTATGATAGACAACAACTGTGCATATGGAAGTGTATCATCCAGACTGGTAGGTTCCTCGCCATGTTCTAACCCGGATAAGTGGTCAAGTCCCTTATTCATTCTTCCTGGCTTGAACATGATCTCAAAGTCATACTCCTAGAATAATAATATCCATCTGCATATTCTCCCCCCAAACACTGGCTTTTTGACTAAGTACTTTAATGCAGAATGATCAGTAAACATCTCAAAATGTCCTCCCAACAAGTAGTGTCTAAACTTGTGCAACACATGTACCATAGCTAAGCCTTCTCTTTCAGTGGTAGTATAATTCATTTCGTATGTAGAAGGCTTCTTGCTAGAAAAGGCTATAGGGTGGTCAATATCTCCTGCACCAGGCTATGTTAAAACTGATCCTAATGTAATGTATGAAGCATCAACATGAACATGGAATTCCTTACTCCAATCTGGAAAAACCAAAATAGGCACAGTGACCATTTTCTGTTTTAGTGTGTCGAAGCTTTGTTGGCATTCCTCTGTCCATTGAAACTTACTATCCTTATTTAATATATTTTCCATAGGTGTTTTTATTTGTGTGTATCCCTTAATGAATTTTTTGTAGTATCCAATGTGTCCCAATGCAGTGCACAACTTTCTAACCGAAGTAGGAGGAGGTAGATAAACAATGATAAAAATCTTGGAAGGATCTACCAACAACCATTTCTTACACACAATGTGTACTGACAACACTCCAAAAGGTGAAAAGAAAATACACTTCTTTAAGTTCAAGGCAATCTGACATTGCTTGCACTTATCTAACATTAATCTCAAACATTCAATATGATCTTTCAGTAGACTAAAAATGGTCCAGTCATCAAAGTATGCTTCCAAAAACTTATGTAAAAATTCCCTAAATGCTTCGAAAACCACCCTGAAAAAGATGGTTGGTGCATTCTTCAAACCAAAAGGCATCACAATGTACTGAAAAGAACTCCATTATGTTGCAAATGTAGTCTTATGTCTTTCCTCCTTAGCAATTCTGATCTGGTGATAGCCTGAAAATCCATCCGTGAATGAATAAACTTCTTGTCCTCCTACATTATATAGAACTTCATCAATAAAAGGTGTAGGAAATGGATCGTGTAAACATGCATCATTCAATATCCTTAGATATACATAGATTCTGATTTCTCCTGACTTCTTATCTTGGACCACCATAGGGTTGACCCATTTAGATTCTTCAACTAGTTCTATGATTCCCGCTTCCAACATTCTATCTAATTCAATCTTAACTTTCTCCTTCTACTTGGGATTCAGTCTGTAAGGCCTTTGCTTTATAGGTCTTGCATATGTTTTCAAAGGAATCTTCATTTCTCCCATGGTCCCTTTAATGCCCTTCATGTCTGTGAGCTTGGTAGGAAACAAGTCCTGATACTCATGCAATAGTTCTGTAATCTTACTAATAGTAGCATCATCCCAATAGTCTTCAACATTCGCCAACTTAGGTGCCTGTTCTATTCCAATATTAAACTTCTTAATTTTAATAGGCTTCCCAACAAAAGGTAATTCAATCCCTAGCCCTTCTGTATCTCTTTGTCCTTCAGTTTCTTAAATGTTCACATTCCTATGGTCATCATCCTCATCAACATTAATATTATAAAAACCCTGTAACCGCTGAAGAGGCGCAGTCCAATCATCTTCTCCTTGCTCAAAAGGGAGGTTAGATTCTTCCTCAAAGACCTTATGTCTTAGAATTTGTAAAGCCTAATCTATTGTGGGGTATTGAATTTCAAATAGGAACATAGATATGAAGTTCTGGGTCATACCATACCAATCTGTAGTGACTAAGAGTAGTTCTGTTTGAAGATACCAGTTGATAGGCATAGTATATAAGGTGTTAATGAACTTATGTACCCACTGTTCTTTAGGAATGTTTCTCCAAGCTTCCTCAAAACTTCACACATGATTCTTAGGACAACTCTGACCTGTGTATTGAACTTCACAACCTTCATCTTGGTCTGAAAAGTACATTGTCAACAAGGTGTGACATTGTACCCACTCTGTGATGTTCTTCTTGTGTGTTTCCCACCATCTAGCTGGCATTGCTTTCAAGGCTTCATCTAGTGCCAACAACCTCTGTTGTATTGGTACAATTCCTTCAAATCTGAATATAAATGTCTCTAAATTGTTCAAGCCATCAAATGTAGGAATATTACATACTTCTGTGCCAATCTAGTGAATGGATTTGGTCAATCTAGCACACCTCCGCGTAGAGACTTCATACATTCTGTTTTGCCAATTTTCCAATGCTTCTTGTAAATCTTACGTACATGCACTTTCACTTCGCCGACTTAGATTTCCATCTTCTATAGGGTTATATAATCCCACTATCCTGTTGTTAGTTTATATATGTTCTCTATATCATAGGCACAATCTTCTTCTCTTATAGGTTCTGTGTATCTGCGACCTTCATCAGGGTCAAGAGGTGTAATGAACCCAAGGCCATCACCTTCAAATGTCATTCTCTGCTTTTTTAGGTCAACAATAGTCAAATTGTTGAAATCCCAATCAATGCCCAACAACGTAGGAGAAGGAAAAATATCATCAACAATATCGATCACTTTGAAGTCTGCAAATGTCCTCACTCCGTCGATGTCTACATGGACATGCTCTAGCATTCCAAAGGGGCTCACCGCTTGCTAATTGGAAATCCTGAGCCTAATATGAGAGTAAATCAATTTAGGTTTTCCCATCAATGCCCAAGTTTGCTTCGTCATAGCATTTACTTCTGATCCTAGGTTGAGGACCACATAGTCTATGTCGTAGTCTCCAATCTTGAGCACTAAGGTGCAATTCCTTATTTGTCTTCCTTTTTCTAGATACTTGATTCATAACTCTACTCAGCAGAGGATCTACCCTTCCAATTTCATATTGTCTTATCAGGTGTTATAGCTCCTACATAAATTTTTCATCTTTGATGAAATTAATACAGGTATACAAGAAGTCTACAAGCTTTCTTACCTCTTTTCCTTGTCTAGGTAGGGAAAACTGATAAAATGTTGGAGGCATTTCACATTCCCTTACTTCCGATTTTTCCTTATATGAAGAAGCCTGCTCACCTATAAATTCTCTCCTTGCTTCTTCAAAAGTATCCTTTTCTTTCCTTGGATCAAACAATGGTGCCTTCTTTGCAGCTCTTCAGATCCCTGATCCATCTGCAGTCTTTCCTAGAGTCGCCCTATCTTCTCCTCTGACAGTGCCTCCTCTAGTAATAACAACGAATTTGGTTTCCTCACTGTGTGGTTTGACTGATATTAGTTGGACTTGCAGGTTTCCACCTAGTCTTTCTTGAAGTTTATCTAACAATAATAGACAGTATTCAATGACATGGTCAAATGAATTACATTAGCTGCAAGTAGTACAAGGGTTCTGACAATCCCTTGACAAATGACCCGGCTGGGCACAGTTATAGCAAATAATCTGACCTCAACCTTGACCCATGCCTCCTCCTCGTCCTTTTCCTCTGAACCCACCGCAAGGGTTGAATTTTCCTCTTCTTGGGGAATTGAACTGCGGAACATTCCCTTCTTTCTATAATTCTCCTTTAATTCTATATGCATCCCTTGACCTTTCAAGCATGAGGTCATAAGCCTTATAGTCCTTCTCATCATGCCTCGCATATTTCCAGAATGTACAATAAATATTGGTGGGTGTTTGGAAATATTTATGCATGTAATAACATTCACCAGAGCAATGTATATTTCTACATACCTCTCACCATGGTAAAGTAGCCTGCTTCAAAGGGTTAGGAGCTCCAGAGGCCAAGTATTCATTAAATAAAGGATGATTCTCTTTGTCATGGCCCTCTAATTTACATTTGATACACCATATGTCTTCTCTTTTATCCTTTCCTTTATATTTCTTCATGTCTTCAACCTGTAAAGATAAACTAGTTAATTGATTCAAAATCTGACTCATACCTAGACTGGATTCTCCTACAGGGGATGCTTCTAGTTTCATGGAAATCTCTAATGCATCAGTCTGGGAAGTGACCTTCTATTGCATCATATGAACTCTAATGTGTGGCAGGAGGGAAATGATGAATCATTCCTTATGTTGTTCATCTAGAATCTAAAAACCTAAATGGCCTGTCAAGGTATTAAACCTCTGATCAAATTCCCAAATAGGTTTAGTCACCTTCTTCTTGATTTCCTTCAACTCTGTAATGCACTGCAACTCCGACTTAGGCTTCTTGAACTCTGCACTCAACACAATATTAATGTCGTTCAATGGTTTAGGCTATACAGATCCTGTAAACAAACTTCATATACATCTCAATGCACGATCCCTCAATGTAGTACTGAACTGAGCTCTCTTAACAGCTTCGTCGATGACTTGCTTAATTCTCCATACGACTTCACATAAGAACCAATGCTGGTCAAGATCTTCAAATCCATCTCCTTTGAAAATGGGTAACCTCATTTCATCTGCCATGGATTTTCCTTGGTTTCTCGACTGAGTATGTACTAAACTTCTTGTAACAGTACTCTGAGTGCTCTGATTACTCTGGTTACTTTGGTTACTTAGTGTTTCCAAAACAACAGGAGGAGTAGTAATAATTACTTCGACAGTAGGAACAATCCTTGAAGTTTATGGTTTTTCTCGGTGAATGTCTTCAGTCTCTACTTCCTCTACCCTTGTGAACTCTGAATACTCTTCATCTAATCGCTCTGCTTCTTCTCGACTGTAGAAATATTCATCTTGTGCCAATGGCTTGTAACTCTGCTTAAACAGGTTCGCAAGAGGAACCTTTCTGAATGATCTCCCACTACGTGTGTGTCCAGCCTCTGTGTCACTATCCTTGTCTGAATTATTGAATATTAACATTAAAATCCAACTGATTACTGTATCTTCAAGATATTCTTCTCATGCAATAGCATCTTAATCTTCAGTTTCAAAAAGTGTAGAAACCTTCCTCTAGGTCCGTTGAAGAAATACCTCTCCACTTGTCTATATGATTCCACTCTGTCAATAGAAAATTCAATAATGTACCCTCCAATAGTGCTATCAAACTAGATATCCACTACTCTAGACACAACATTATCGAATTTCTTGACTTTCAAACTGAGTGTCTGCTAGTCTAGCTAACCACTCGTACAACTCGTTATGAACTCCCGCAAAGAAAATCTTGTGCACGTCAGTAAATATGTACCTTCCCAACCTGTCTTTTGTACTAATGATAGGGTTCTTGTTCTGAGCTTCGACGATGTCCCTTTCTTGTTCTTCTATCCAATTTTGAATCTTTGTCCTAGATTGAAACCACCTTGAAATTCCCTTAAGAAGATCCTGGTTCCGACAATGAAACCATTTGTTGTCATAGGGGAAGACCTAGGGTTCAAATCTAGCAACACACCAACAAACCCTAACTACTGGCCCTTTCAACAACACCTATTAAGTAGATTAAGTCTTACCCAAAGTAGCAATAGGGGTTTTGCATGACACACGTGTCTACAACTAGAGGAAATGCAAGATGATTTCAGAACAACAACACAAGATCACCTAGAGATTCTTAACAATATTATTCTTAACTTCGAAGTTAGTTATATCTTATTATCTTCAACAGGGAAAATAACAATGCAATGACAGTATAAAATATAGCAAATAACACAACATCAACCACATAGAACAACAAGATTTTACGTGGTTCACCCTCTCCCTACGGCTACGTCCATAGAACTGTGTTTATTTATTAAGTAGATGAAAATATACAGTTCTATCTGCGCACTTAGCTACAGATACTTCTCTCTCTTCCTCTTTATTCCCGCTCCTTTCACACCCAGTTGTATAAGAGATCTTCGCACCCAGCTGAAGATCCCAAATTACAAGAATATTCTAAAAATTAACACTTCTACCTCTCAACATCATTATCCTCTTCTCTCACTCTTCTAGTCCTCTATTTATCTTTCCATGACTCTTAGAAACCCTAGACCGAAGTCCAGGTGCCAAAACCCTAGGTCCAAAACCCTAGGTCCACATAACCCATATTTTAAGGACTTCATCGACCTGTTCTTCCTTCTTCTCTACGAGGTACTCCAAAGCACCCATTAGTGTCTTCTTCCACTTGCTGAATTGTCCATGATCTATCTTCTTTGATGATTTGTCTTCCTTGATCCTCTCTTTCAACGACTTTCTTTCCTTTACTTAATTCCTTCTTTTATGCCTCTTTAACCACTTCGACCCTTCCTTGGTTTGTGTGCCTTGCGCACACTTCATACTTTTTCTTTCTTCTTCATTAATCTTCGTTTTCTTTCGTAATACCTGACCAAGGGCCAACACTTCTCATGAGCTGTGGATTAGGAGGTCTTCTTAATTGATTAGGATTAGTATTCCTTATACCTCCCTCTTGGAGGGGTCTATTTGCATTGCTATGCTCTATCTCAAATATGGAATTTTTTTTTGTCAAATTCTTGATTAGTCTAGACATCTCATCCATATTTTCTTCTTGGGGTTCTCTTTTCAGATTAGAATTACCACAATCTTCCATGGATTTTTTATTTTTTGTTTGATCTTTTTTTTTCTTCATCTTACAGGATTCAATCATATTCCCTTCGATGTCTATTGCATCCTCTTGCATTACTAGCAGGTTCGGGGATATTCTTTCTCTCAAAATCATGGAAAAATCAACTTCAAATGCCCCAACATATGTCACTTTAGCTACTGGTTGTGATGGTTTTTTATCTACAAGGATATTGTTATATAAATTATTAAACCTCTTGTTAAAGTCATCAACATTTTCATTGGCTCTTTTCTTGAGTGAGCCAAATTCATTCAGGTAGTATAGGATATCCCTTTTCTCACCCCACTGTCTCATAAATGCATCTTCTAGGGTTATCCAACTATCAATTGAGGCAAAATGTAGTTATTTGAACCATTTTCTAACATCTCCCCCTAGATTTTGGAAAAATATCCTCATGAAGAGATCATCATTCTATACAAACCGGTCATATGTAAAGTCTCGGAAAGCACTCATATGCTCTTTAGCTGAACGGGTTTTATCCCCATCAAATTTGGGCAGATATTTCATGTAATTCTCAAGGAGGTCATGGGTGATTTGAGAATATTTAATTGGGAAAATATGGAAGTGACACAAAGATTTATAGGGGGTGGGGACGTTGATTTCCCCTAGTCCTTCCTCCACCTATTCCAACCATAATATTTTGTAGAATGATGTTATGGGCTTCAAAAGACAAATGAGGAGCACTAATTTTCAAGAAGGGGTGATGTGAAGAATTGACTTCTTGATTAAATTATAGAGGATAATTTTAGAGTTCTATTAACAACTCTGGAGGGAATTTAGCAGTAGAAAGTGAATCTTCAGGTACATCAATCAAATCGATAGATTCAACATTTTTATGAATAATAGAAGGAGATATTTCAAGATAACAGTTACCTGAGAAAAATGAGTCATGGCACTCTCTGATGTCTCTCCAATTCACTAGATTGCTCATAATTAGGATTGCTTCTAGTATGTCTTATGGAAGAGGCCATATTTTCCTTCTATGGAGTCGTCAGGTGAAAAATTAGAAACCAAGTGTCTGAGGGATGTTCACCGTCAAGTCTCAAATATTACAATTTCGTATCCTAGGGAATATTTATTCAACTTACGTCCCTGGAAATGACATCATTTAAAATGTTATCCCTCAATATTTTCAAGGTTTTTATTGGAATGATGTCGAGGCACCCCAGTGTCCAAGACTCTTGATGAATCTTAAGGCCATATTTGTAGTAAAATAATTGTGCAATATTTGGGAAGTTTTTCCCTCTTTCTCTCTCTTTCTTTTGAAATTATAGGACCTCAAACAATTATCAGCTTAGCTAAAAAATGCTCTCAACTATCAGAGGCATTTTTCCATGATTATTTTAGAGAATCAAGCTTGCAAGGAGAATGAAATGGTGGATCAAAGGAAAACAAAAAAACATACAGGGAACTGCTAAGAATGAATCTTGTAGCATATAGAGAAGAACAATGTGTTGAGAAATTAAGAATTCAATAGCTCTAACATATGTGTATACATCAATAAAAAATTTCTTAAAATACTTAACATCTTCACACATTCAAACACATGGAGGTGTCGTCTGCATATCATTTAAATGCACAACGAAAATGACAAGAACTAGTCAAACATTAAGAGGAAATAAATTATGTGTCATTACCATACATCATATAGTAACACTGAACATGGTGAATGTCTTGCTTCTTGAGATTTTATATATTATATCTGATACAAGACAATCAAGAGATGAAGAGGATGCTTTGCAAGAACACAAATATTGTACAGAAGGAATTACAGATTGAAACTTAAATATAGGTGATGAATCTATGTTTCCTGCTGCATTTATCAATTGACCGTGCTCAAGGTATCTAGTCAAACCTCTCTGGTTGTAAGAAACTCTTCAATTCCCCAAAGTGCCAACCTCAACAATGGGTCCCCTCATTCTATTTTATTCCTCTCACCCATGCCCTGAAAAATATTCTTGAAACCATTTACAACTTATTGATTATTCTTACAACTTCTTGATTCTTGATCGATTTTCATCCTGGTAAAATTTGGTTTCCCTTCAGTTGGGTGAAATTTTTTTATAGGGAAAAATCGTGGGATAATTGTGCACCTCTAAGCTGAAAAATCCTTCATGCTTTGGTCCTTAGAAATATCTATAATATTTTTCCTCTTTGGTTGTAAGATTGAAATCATAACTACAATGATCACGTGACAAAACAACCGTCAGATTGATTTCGGTGAGTAATATCATCCGTTGATCAACATATACCACTTCAGAGTGATTAAGAGTGATGTCCCAAGAGGGAATCCGAAAAGGATATCATCTCTATCGTTGAATGGAGGAGCAAGAGATAATCTGAGACTTGTTGATATCTTCGACTATGAACCCAAAAGAATGCTAAAGAAAGAGTCATCATCCTGATGTCATCCTAGACGCATGGAAGCCCCTTTATTTTCCTACGCCGACGTCGATGTTGCAAGGACCCTGGAAAGAGAATTGAAGGATATTCCTTCTTCGATACCATTGGAACTTATCATTTGGCGTTTAGAATATTGGGGAAGTTTCACCACTCCAAAAAGAGGGTATTGAAGAATATTTCATCGTATCCTCGATTTACATGCCGACATTAGACTTGAGCACAAAAATATGCTAAGGAATGAAAATTGTTACACTAACGTCACCCTAGACAAGTGGCACCTTGTCACTTGTCCATGCTGGTATTGATGTGGCAGACATGTCATCTATTTTCAGGATATTGAACTATGTATGTGGTGGGTTCCACATGTCCACGTGGCATCCACTGGTTGGCTTTGGCAGTGCTCTGCTAGTAGGCTAACATGACACATGGTCGGGAGGCTCTAATACCTAGGAGTAGATCTAGACCATTGATCGATCCCACTTGAATGAGTTCCAATTGGATATGGACTGTCCATTGGAGGTGTCCATTTAGAGTGTTGAAGGATCAAGCTTGAAAGGACCTTCGAATAAGGAACTATGATGATCGATGAACCATCGAAAGAGCTAGGAATGCATGAGAGTAGTCGATCTTGACCGATCTCAAACCAAAAAAAAAAGTAAGGAAAAACTCTTCATGTTGACGCTATCCTGTACACATGGAGAATTTCTATTGGCCTACAGTGGAACTGACATGGACAGGGAGCAGGACATGCATCACTCAGATTTGAGGTTTTTACCTATGCATGTGGTGGGTTACCCATGTCCATTGTCAACCTTTGGTTGGGTCTAATAGTGCTCTACTAGTGGGCTGACACAAAACTTGGCTGGGAAAACTTGAGATCAAAGATCAGATCTAAATTATCCATCGAGGGGTGCTTCTACTTAAATCCGAGTCGTTGATTGAAGGTGTCCCATCGGAGTTGTTGGGGCTTGAAATTCAAAAGACTTCGAAAAGGGGACTCTAAAATCGCACGTTGGCCTTTGATCTAATCGCAGAAACGTGTTGATATATAATTCGTCGATCTTTTGGGGCCTGAAAAAATACTGAAAAGTTGCACTTTAGGCTACAGTATTAAGATAGAGTCTTGGGATGTTGACTTAGCCCCAATTTCACTTCTGACAAGCCCCCTTTGGACCATGACAAAATCCTTTTGGATTGCGACAAGCACATTATGGCTTAATTTATTCCTTATGTGCACATGGGCATGGATTTTCTTGTTGCTTCTTAATTCTACCTTAGGAAAATTTGAACCTGAGTTGCACAGAGGCTCTTGAATCTTAGATTTATGTTTCTAACTCATTCAATCTCAAACTTATAACTTCAGTCATCCTTCATTTAATTGCAAGAACAAATACAGTGCTAATACTATCCTCCTTCCTCGACTGAGGGTTCTTTTGAAACCAATATTTAAGAGTCTGTTGTCATCCTTCACAATCAACTTGTCATCAATGACACTATCAAGTAATCGGTAAAAAAAATCCCCCCTATAGTGTTGACATCAATGACACAAATTTTCCAACAAATAACTAAATATCTAGAGATTTATCTAGGAATTAACATAGTGATTTTGGCTTAAAATGGGGCTTTCTCTATGGCTTAACACATTCCTTTATAAAGGGGATGAATCTGAATTGTAATAGGTTTTTTTCTTGTGCATCTTGTAGAATTTTCTATGAAGTGTTCATGAATGAAAATCCATTGTGGGTCATGTTTTTTTGGAGACAAACTTAAGTTTTTAGATTTGTGGAACTATTTTTGTTGATTTACCTAATTTTGGAACGATATGAACATATGTTTTTATAGTGCATACTTTTCTCACTTTTAAGTAATGTGCTTATTTAACTTATCTTATAGATTGCTTGACTATAACATTTAAAGAATTGTACTATAATCAAGTGGTCATTACCAAATGTTTCTGTAATGCTTCTAGTTGTGTTATGTTTATCATATCATAGTAAGATATTTGGTGTTATGTTTATCATATCAATTTTGTTAGTTATTTTACGCATTATCCTAGATTCTTCATATTATATTAGTTTCACTTCATTTTACTACATCCAAAAAATATCATAAATGTTGGATCAAACTACAACTAATAAAAACCCAAACAAAACTATCTAAAGGTGGTTAGGCCATTAACTAGAAAAATTCCCTATTCCAAATATTGTAAGGTCTAATTGGGACATTTTATTAGAGAGAATCCCTAGTAATTGCATATGTTCATTCATCTCTATCAACATTTTTGACACTAGAAGGAGGGAAGATGACAAGTCAACCTGTGTGGAGCCATTTTAGAAATATTTTAAAATTCCATGGTTTTTGTCCATACCCCTGTATAGGATCATGTTTTTAGTCTCTCAAGACCATAAATTGTTATCCCATAAAATATAATAGATTTCTTTTCCATAGTTAAGTTTGATGGTGAAGGGAAAACCCCTACATTCATGCATCTCATTCATTTTAATCTTACACATCAAAATTTCAGAATTTTTCAAGACAATGCAGTATGCAAAAAAAATTACCTTCACTTTTGAAGGACATATTCAGGCTTGGTATATGGAATTACTAGCCAAATCTATTCATATATGGAAACGATCCGTGGAATTTTTTCTAAATTCTCATTGGAATTACAAATATGAATAACTTTTTTTATGAATGCGATAAAATAAAGAAGAATAAAATGAATCTGATGATCATTTTATGTTAAGGTTTTCATAGTTTTATTATAGATTTCATGAAAGTGATAATCCCTCTAGGAAAAAATTCCTTGAATGGTATTGTTATATTCTTTCTATCCAAGAAGAGTAACCCTTTGAACTTGAACAAGATTCATATTGTCACAGATTTTTCCTCCCAAAACCTTTGAGGCAAGAAATTTCATCTTATGACAAACATTATGTTCCATAAATAATTAATATGCAAAACAATTCTAAAAAACAATGTAATCTGGAAGCTAGTGTAAGACCTAATTCACAAGAAAAAAATTTCACAATGTCTTGATCCTAATAAATATACTGGATCAATAAAAATCCATGTCAAAACAAGAGCCTATTCTCCCAATAGAAACAAACTCTACTGATTTTTTAGGCCTCATATAATCAATGGATTGAATTTCAAGAAAAATATGAGGAAAATATTTTAAACAATGATTCTTTATGTTTTTACAATGAAGAAGTCATTTCTAAAAATCCTAAAGATTTTTTAAGAAACACAACATCTAGTTCTTTAATTCCACACTGCCAATGAACTTAAGATTCAAAACCATAAATGAGGGAATCATTATCAAGTCTAAGTAAGTCATAAAATACAAATTGTGGCTCAACTAAGGGCATTCCTTATGAAAATACATTATATGATAATATTGAAGACCAGAAGGAAAATATATATGTTGTTGATTGTGTGCACAGTTTTGTTGAAGATCATGATCTATTTTTAGATTTGTATTCTCTCTACAAAGATATTTTTTCTAATTCCCATCTAAATGAAGATATACAATATTATCTTGCAACTATACTGTAATTCCCCATTTTGACTTAGGCAACTAAACTGCATTATGACCTATTTCTATTTCTTAGATTATCATCTATGAAACTCTATTAGAATGATGGGACTTTATTGTATGGAAATGTGGACCTACCTATATGTGAAAGTTAGGTATAAGTCGATGTTTATGTTATTAATGATGTTTGTTGTGTGATTTACTTCCAACATGCTAAATTAAATGAAATATTTTGGTATTGTTGATACTGAGAGGGGGGTGAATCAGTATCTAGTACAATTTAAAAACCTTTTTCAACTTATACTTAAACCATTCAATTATATCCAATGAG
>SNQJ01S0021390.1:43687-85070 GCA_010110895.2 Picea sitchensis | reverse complement strand
AGAGATAATAAAAATTTACATTAAATCATCACCATCAACCAATCATCACATAGAACCTGATAATGCTTTCTGAGACTTCTTCAATTTCTGCAATTATTCAATTCTTAGAGTGCTCTGATCCTTTAGATAATGTTACTCAATGTATTCTCTGAATCTCCTCCAATTTTCACTCCTTGAATCCTTCCCAAAAAGAGGTTATAGAAAGAATGGTAGACTTTATTCAATTCTGGTCTGTTCATAAGACCCAACTTGTACAACATGCCCCGCGCTCAATATTTAACATCGGATTCTGAAACTCACACAACAAAAACTACAGTCCGTACTCTTTCCAATGGAAGTGGTCCCACTGCATTTGGATTCTGTATGAAAAAGTTATTCCTGTTTTACCCAGAACACTTGTTTTTTGACTAGTTTCAGGGCTGGTCACAAACCCTATATTCCACAGAGTGTATCTCCATAACTGTAGCGAATCAAGAGCTGAAATTTTTACCAGAGGTACCTTGATAAGTCTTCTCAATACCATAGCGATTGCACAATCTGAATCGTTCTAGAAAAAAAGTTATAGCAAAAATGGTAAGATGACCTGAAAATATCATACCGTAGAACACATCACCAAAAGACTTCATCCTCCCTTGAAATCCGGCCTTCTTTTACTTCTTCTTCCCTCTGAAATTCAACTTGTATAAAATTAATGTATAATGATATTTATTTATACCATTTATGTCACTTCCTTTTAACATTAGGGCTGACATGACACTTTCTTATTTTGTAATTATTTTCTTTAATTATTTTCAGGGCCTACATGTACTTCCTTTTTCAATGCACTTTGTCATCTTCAAAAATTCATTTCTCCTCAACCATGAGGATCCATGTGATGTGACACATACCACTGGAAACAACATGATGTATACTATCCATTCATGGGTGTTTTATATGCATGTGCATTTTCCTTCATGTCTAAATACCTTTATCAATCTTGCGGTCCAAAACCCATGACTAGGGTTGACATCAATGACAACAATCAATCTTCCAACAGGTATGTGGATACCAATTTAGATTTTATGTTAAAATTAATAAATAGGACCATGCACATAATAAATAAACTAGCTAGTTTACATTGTTCAATGAGTAATATGGATTGTAAACTAACCTATAGTTTGGATGGGATAAGTGATAGCTAGATAAGCGTGANCATTAGGGCTGACATGACACTTTCTTATTTTGTAATTATTTTCTTTAATTATTTTCAGTTCCTACATGTACTTCCTTTTTCAATGCACTTTGTCATCTTCAAAAATTCATTTCTCCTCAACCATGAGGATCCATGTGATGTGACACATACCACTGGAAACAACATGATGTATACTATCCATTCATGGGTGTTTTATATGCATGTGCATTTTCCTTCATGTCTAAATACCTTTATCAATCTTGCGGTCCAAAACCCATGACTAGGGTTGACATCAATGAAAACAATCAATCTTCCAACAGGTATGTGGATACCAATTTAGATTTTATGTTAAAATTAATAAATAGGACCATGCACATAATAAATAAACTAGCTAGTTTACATTGTTCAATGAGTAATATGGATTGTAAACTAACCTATAGTTTGGATGGGATAAGTGATAGCTAGATAAGCGTGATACTAAAGTGAAATATGTCGTGGAAATCAAATGAGAAATGGTATGCGAGGAAGAATTATTATGTTATATAATTATGGTTTATTACATTGCTATGATATTTGGGCAAGTGCAGGTTTTATAGGTAGCACAGTTTCCCAAATTGCTTTTCGATGATAGATCCATAAGAATAATAAGTGTCACAATATGGTCAATGATAGGGTTTTGACCCTAGTTCTATCGAAAGGGATGGAGATATTTCCCACCCTTTATCCTTCAAAACCTGGAGTTGTGGAAGGGTTTTGTTAAGCTAGTTTTTAGTTGGGGAAGCTTGGTTAGGATAGTTGACACTTTTTCTTATGGGTTCTATTTGGAGTTAGGTCAATAGAGTTGATGCTCTACCATATTCCAACAGAGGAAAGGATAGGATGTGGAATATGGAAGTAGGTTAGATAGGAAGAGTGATTTGATGTAGTTGAGAATTTTGTTGGGAATTATAAATGTAAACTTAGTGTCTTACTTAGTCCCTATTGTGTATTAAAATATTTCTTAATTCATTATGATGATCTTGGTTTAATGTAGTGGAGATATTACACACCCGCCTAGTATTTCTTTTCCTAATTTTATTAGTCTATGCTGAGATCTCCCTTGGTATGAGATATTATCCCCTAGATGAGAATATTCTCCCCTAGATGAGGGTGCCACATCCTCTTTAGTCATTACTTTCTTGTACTTAAGTTAGATTAATGGAGTCTAGTCTCACATGAAAACCTTGATATTATCACCAAGTGTTGTATACTCACCTTGGGATCATAACCAAGAGGGAAAACTTGACATGCATGAGGCTAGCAGGCTGCACATCATGTGCATGCATGAGATTATCTCCACTTCATTTGTGTGAGCCAGTTAACTAATGACTGCATGGATGATTAACTAGGAATAGGTGGTAGTTCACTCCTATTTCTATCAGTATTGTACACATATCTCTATATCACTACTATTGCACATTAGTTCATCCATGTAGCATATATCAGTTGTAATTTTTAATTCTCTCATAGTGTGGAATAAAATTGTTTTATTCTTTCTCTCCATTTTTTCTGTTCTTCTCTCAACTTTGCAAGTTTCATGTTCATTTTTTCTAGTTATATTCTCTATGTAGGTTTCACTATAATTTCACAGGGTATTAGAGCCACATGTGCTAGGAAGAAGATGAACAAACTCTCTATTGCAGGTACAAAAGGTTGAAGCATTGATAGAGAATGGTTTTTTTGTTGTCATCATTTCTTACACCATACAATTACTTCAATTGGAAGCCAAATATTCTACTTCTACTGAGAGGTAGAGGCTTATATCGAATAACCATGGAAACAAAAACTAAACCCACATCTAAAATGAAAAAAACCAAATACTTCAAATGCATGGAAGAGGATTTCAATATCCTTCACATGTCCATCTCTCCTGAATTATTATTTCATGTTGAATATTTCACTACTCCAAACAAGGTTTGGACAACTCTGGAAGGTCTCTTCAGAAAATAGAATGAGATGTGTGGCCAAATGGTTGAGAATAGGTTAAACTCATTAGATCCAAGCAATTTTGAAAATATCTAGGACTTCTGCACGAAGTTCAAATCCTTATTGCTTCAACTGAAAGGATGTGGGATTGATAGATCAAAATAAATAAAAACAATTGAACCTTGCTATTGTATCAAAGTTGGGTCCATAATATGACGTCTTCATCTCCACATTTCACACAATAAGGATTACATCGGGTGGAACTTGGACAATTCCTAGATTGGACACATTCATTGAGTCCCCCATACATGATATGGACAAGCTCATCAAGATTGGAACAATCAATAATTCTAATGTGCATGGAATTTTTATGTATGAAAGCAACAAGTCCAACTCAAAATACAAATAGAAAGGAAAGGGAAAGAAGGATCCAGATCCAAGAAAGGGAGGAAAATTCAAACCTTCTTATGAATATTCTAGCTCTAAAGTAGGAAAGTGAAAGCAAATGAAATCAGAGTGAGGTTATTGCAATTGTGGTTACCATCCCGAATCCTCTTACATGAATAAAACCATTGATCTCATGGTGAAAACACTCTAGCAGAACAATCTTGGGGACTGCATTCCTGAAAACACCAACAATATTGGGGATTGAATTCTTATCCATATTCATGGATCATTGATTCAGGAGCATCACACCACATGGAAGCCACAAAATATTTCCTTTTGTCTCTAAAAACATGCATGGGTCCTTCCATTCTCATGGGAAATGAATCTCTAGTAGAAATCCCTAGATAGGGGAGAGTGGATCTCGGAAATGGAAGTTTTGAGAATTTCTTGCATGTTCCAAAACTATTCGTAAATATAATTCATGTACCAAATCATACATATAGGTACAAGTAAGAGGGTTGATTTTTCCCTGGATTCTGTGACAATATTTGACATGGAAGACAACTTCAAATGTGTTGTAGGTGAGGTAGATCATAAATCTAGATTGTACACATTCTCTAAATTTGTTGCTAAATTAGATTCTACATTGCTACTAACTCATGCCAATGATGATAGTAATATTTGGAATGAAATATTTGGAAACTTAAACTTTAGGTACATGTAGAAACATAGAAAATAGAGGATGGTGGAGGTTTTCGAGACATACAATTTTCAGATGGAGTTTGTCAAGGATATGTTCTTGGAAAGCATTTGTAATAGAAATTTGAGAAAGGGAAGGCATGGATCGCCTCCTCTCCCTTGGAACTTGTTCAAAGTGACCTCATGGGACCTTTCCCTCATCCTTCCATAAGTAAGGCTCGATATGTGTTAAATTTCATTGGTGATTGGTCTCGGTACACATGGGTGTACATTCTTAGGAAAAAATATGAAGTGTTTGAGCATCTCAATGATTTCAAAGAACATGTAGATAAGTAGTCAGGGAATATGATCAAGATCCTTTGCACAGATAATGGGGAGGAGTATTCAAAACAAGGATGTACAACATCTTTGTGATGAAGTTGGGATTCAATTACAACACATAGTTCCATACAATCTATAACAGAACGGAGTAGTGTATTGGATGAACAACTCCCTTCATGTCCTTCCATTTTGGGAGAAATTGATAAACCCCCCTATATGAACTTATATATAATGTTAAGTACTTGAACAGATCTACAGATAAATCTCAAAATAAACCAACAATAAACACCAAACCATTCACCATAACAATGAACACAAGAAATAGAGAAAACCCTTGAGGTAGGGAAACACCATACAATGGATCCTATTATGGAAGGGATCCTCTCCTATTCACTTATCTCTTCGAGGGGTCTTCCTCCTAACGAGATTCATATCCAAATACAATACTTCTCTTCATATCCCATTATAATGCTTGAAACCATTTATATAGTGATACCATTACCTAAGAACATTATATAAGAGGAATCTTCTATAAGAAGAACCTTCTAAGAAGTCCTCTTACATTGAATGACCTCCACTATTATCACTATGGTCCCTCCCACTACCTCTCTAGCTACCTAACTTTCCATCCCCCTTATGAAAGCATTTTCCTTAACGCTTGATGTACAACCATATACCAGGGTCCCATGGATAAGTGTGAACCATAGTGATGAAGTATACTAGAGAACCAGAGTCCCATTGAGAAATGAAAGCCATCATGCTGAAGTATTCCAATCACCATTGTAAACCAGGGTCCCATGTCCAAGTTCTCATGTGAACTCCACACATAAGATATTGACACCTAATAACCAACTAAAAATTATGCTCCCCATACTGACACCTATCATGTGGATCCAAATACAAATATCCATCCACATAGTGGGAGAGGATCAAAGCTGAATCTGGAAGGAACAATACCATTGTAGAATATGCAGGCTGGACACTGGTAATCATAACTAGCTCCTGATGTGTGACATTGATGTTCTCTACAGAAGGTGGAGTAGAGTCATCAAATAAAATATGGAAGTGGTTTTCATCCCAGAAATGAAAACTATCCATATACCAATCATCCCAATCAACCTCAAAATCATACCAAACATATACTTCTTGAATATATTCATCCCTGATGTCCACCATAAGATATCTCTCCTGCATGTTATCCAATGAATATTGAATACAATGAAAACTATCCTTGAGGTCATCTGCAAGGTCATGCAATGTGTCATGCAATGTGCCATACATTGTGCCATACAATTAGGATTTGAATGCTTCAGTCATCTGTATAATTTCTTTGAGGGTTTGAGGGGAAATATCCATTAGAAACACCACATAAAATATACCAACATAAATGTCTTAAAATAATTTATCCAATGGTATTGATCTGGTATCAATATGATCACCCTAGGAAAAGTTATGAACTCTGCAGTCCCACTGTCGTCACGAAAACCCCCAAAAAATAACTGATTTTAAATCAGCGATATCTTCACTTCCAGAGCTCCGATTTGGATGATTTGTTTTTTTAATTGGGCAAAATTGTGGGAGGAACTCATGTCTGAATAGATCTGAAGATAAATCTCAAAATATATCCACAATATCAACAAGAATAAACCAAATCATTCACCAAATATTGAACACAAGAAATAGTCAAAACCCTTGAGGTCTAGAGAGGTAGTGGGAGGGCCCATAGTGATCTTGTTTTTCTTGTACCAAAGTTTTAGAAACTTATTTTTCACATTAATATTAACTATACCAACTAATTCCATCCAAGGATAGCCCAAAACATTATCTTCATCAACCATATTTATAGCATGAAAATCATAATGCAACACATATTTTTCCATGGTGATCTTCAAATCTTTAAAAATTTGAACATTTTCACCCTCAATCTGTGTGATTTGAATATTCTTTGCAGGAAATTGCAATCTATTAACCAACTAAATATTGTTAAAATTTTGTTGGCAACTAGGGTTAATAGAAACAATGACATTTTCTTTATGAATACAACCATGAACTTGTAATATATATTTTCCACATGAAAATAAACTCTTGGTGATGTATTTATCCTTACTCTTTGTATGTGACCACTTGTCTAAAAGAATTTTTTCAAGTGCTTCCTCAGAAAGTGATATCCACTCAAAAGGGTGAAATGATTGCCACCATATGAGAGCATCATGTTTGAAACCCTGGTCCACAAAATATTTCCACTTCCCTTTCCATAATGACTTGTGAGATTGTATAAATTCTTCAATACTAGAGCCATAATATCTTCCAGTAAAAAATAGCATTCCTGGAATAAATCTTCAACAAAAACTAAAGTTAAAAATAACTTACTGCAGAAAATCACAGCTTTTTCTAGAAAAACCCTGAAAAACTGTTGAATTTAAAATGCTCATAACTTTACTTCCCGAACTCCGTTCCAGCTGGTTTGTTTTTTGAAATTGGGTATTTTTTTGAGAGGAATTCAAATACCCAATTTGTTTAGCCAAATTATGCTAAAATTTTTTTATATCTAAACCTAAAGTGCACCGCCCTCTTTTGGATTTTTAGAAAAAATCTACAAAAAGAGTAAACATTATCCCCTTCTTTGGCTAATGAAAGTGATATGATACCACTTGTTAAGTAGCTAAATATATCTAAATATAAATCTCAAAATAAACCAATAATAAACACCAAACCATTCACCATAACAATGAACACAAGAAACAGAGAAAACCCTTGAGGTAGGGCAACACCATACAATGGATCCTATTATGGAAGGGATCCTCTATTGTTCACTTACCTCTTCGAGGGGCCTTCCTCATAATGAACTTGAGATCCAAATACAATAATTCTCTTCATATCCTATTACATTGCTTGAAACCCTTTATATAGTGCTAGCATTACCTAAGAACATTCTAGAGGAAGAATCTTCTATAAGCAGAACCTTTTAAGATGTCATATTACATTTATTATATCTAACTATTCATTTATTATATCTAACTACCATAGTGGGCCTTATTTAATACTACAGTGGACTTAGTCCACCTTACATTGAATGGCCTCCACTATTATCACTATGGGCCCTCCCACTACCTCTCTAGCTACCTAACATATAACTACTATGATTAAAAAGTGGTTGATGAGGTTTGGTAGCCTTGTAGGATGTGCATAACAAAGATTATATTATATTATATGTTCATCGTCTTAGATTTCTAACTTATAGTTTTATCTTATTTGATTAATCACCTCCCTTTTCAAATTTCGATGCATTTGAAACCCTTGAAGTCTTGGTGGTAACTTTGATTTTTTGTAAAATAATTTCAGGATCCCATCAGTCTGAGAGCTCATTGGATTATTACCATCGGTTGGATATCTCGTTACAACTTTAAGATTAAACTGAATAATGTCACCCAACAAGACTATCGAGCTACTCCATAGGAATTTCAAACACAACACACAAGGCCCTACCTTCTGAAAGAATGAGCCCGATAGCCTATCATATGTGTCATTTTGGTCTCTCATCTATCAGACTCTCCCATGAGATTTTTCCTTCCCAATAAAGAGTTATTGATGGTCTTATCTCGATGATATTATCATGGAAATAAATTAACCATAACCCCCAACTAATTTCTTCTTAAATATTTTATATAAAAAGATATGTTCTTATAATTTAATAAAATTTTGTGCTAAATGACTTCAATTAATTGCATGCATTATTAGTATCACCTTTGATTAACACTTTTCCCTAGGTAAAAAATGATAGTATTTCTTAAACATTTCCTCAGGTTTTTCTTATCTAAGATGGTGTATAACATCTTTCGATAGCTCCCTTTCGAAGAATCAATTCGATGAATGTCCCTTTAAATAATTCATCAAAGGATAACATGACTTGATCTGTTTTCTTCGCGATATTAATGATTAAAGATGATGTTTTAATGAGTGTTTATAACCATATTTATATGAATATAAAAAATTATACCTTCGACTTTAATTGAACATGTTTTGGCATGATTCACAATAAACGATCAAGAATATTCCTCATAGAATTTTCATTGGAAATCTTAATCACCATAGCACCTCCTGATGAATCCTTCTCGACAAAACTATCGAAAAGACTCCTCCTAAAGTGAACCTTCCAAAAATTCCCTTTCAATGAATTATGTTGGCACAGGGGCAGACCCAGGGTTCAACGCTACAACAACGCATCAACAAAACCCTAACTACTGGCTCTTTCAGCAACACCTGCGAAGCAGATGAAGTCTCACCCGAGGTAGAGGTAGGGGTGGTTGCAAGACTCATGTGTCTACAACCTTAGCTGGGACACACATATGTGATTGTAATACTTAACAGAGCACTTAACACCGATAGTTCATCAACATTCAACTTAGTATCTACTCTGCAAATAAAACAGACCATCGCAACTTTCATTCAGATCTAATGTATCCAAGCACTTAGCATAGAGGGTAGATTATATTCAAGCACTAAGCACATTCATATAGGTCATATCTAACATCCATTAACACAAATCATAAATATATCTATCTATCTACATCAAAGCACTTAACAAGTAAAGACATAAACACATCAAGACGTCACACAAAGCAGAGCAACACAACATATACGTGGTTCACCCCCACCCTGGGGATACATACATAAACTCTTCTTCTTTATTATATTTTTCAAGCTTCTTACAGGTACATAACATCAAAACTCCTACTCCGCAGAAGACAGGAGATCTGCGCGTACTCCGCCAGATCCTCCTTCTTCGAGCTAGGGTACAACACTAAGCCTTCTTAGAATTACTTTCACATAGCTCTGCAAGTCTCACACAGTATGCACATAGCACTTTACAATCATTACTTAGAACTTATCCCAATATCACATAGATATATACATACATTCCCCCTCCTTACATTGCCTAGACATCTATTTATACTTTACAAAATAGGCCTAAACATGGGAAAACCCATGGGATGACATTCCCATACTCGTTACATAATCCCAAATCCCAAAAAGGACCCAAAAAGGGGTCGAGATCCCATGATATCTGTTTCATCTTACGGTCCTCCTTCGATAGGTTGTCGAAGTCCCAAAATAGGTCAAAATTGACCAAGGATCTCCCAAAACTTGGTCAAGGGCCAACAAGCCCCCAACACTCACATGTGAGTTGTCCTGAGTCACTCTGATATGGGTAGTTCTACTTTGAAAGCCTCGAGCTTGGCTCGAGCTACTTCGACCTACTGTTGTGATACAACCTTCTATTCAGTGAACTCTTGGACAACTACCTCGTTCACATGTCCCGTTAGGTGTTGTTCAGCTGCGGTGACAACCTTCTCCAGTTCTACTCCTCAACCTTCGACCTCTGTGAACAATTGGTACACCTTATCTTGTACAGGTTGGAGCCTCTGAGTTACTTCCATAAATCTGCTCTGGATAGTGTGGATCTGTTGTTGTTCGATGCATTTCTCTTGGGAGTGCTTCATTCTTTCCACAACTGACAGGGGCTTCAACTGCACCTATATATTTTCGTCTTGATACTTCTCTTGGAGCTGCAACTCTAGTGCCTTCAGTTCTAGATTCTTAGTGAGTTTCTTATAGGTTTGGTCACTGTGATTAGTAAGTTGCTTACATTCCATAGCAAGGGATTTTATTCTCTCAACTGCGCTTTGAGCAATCACTTCTCTTTGATCCCTAACTTCTTGTGAAGTCTCGGGTACTGTGCGTAGCTCTAAGTCTTCTAGGTGTTGTTGTAGCTACTGGATGGCTTCTTCGAGATGCTCAACTTGCTGTGGGAATCTGTCCTCTTCTTTTATTTCTAAAATTTTCATAGAGCGAAGCACTCTGCCGACCGCTTCTTTCACTTCAAGTTGCTCCGCGAGCAACTTTTCTTTTCCTTACTATATCTGTGCTTTTTCTTCATCGAACTTTGCTTGGAGAGAAATCTTTTCCTATTATGTAGCTCGACATTGTTCTACAAGTACTCCTTGCACTTGCATTAAAGCATGGATGTCTTGTTACGTTTCTTCTTATGCTCGTCCAAGGTAAGCTTCGACTATATTAGCTAGTCGGTGGAGTTGGGCTAGCTCATCTCCCAACTCTTGTTCTCCTGATGACAGGGGCGTAGTGGAGACTGCGTGGTTGGACTGAAGGACCTGTTTTACCCCTCAGATTTCGGCTTCAATTATATCATACATTGTTTCCTACTTAGCTTCTTATTTTTCTGTTATTTCCAGCGAAGCATTGTTCAATTCTACTATGATGAAGTCAAAATCATCAGAGGTGAGGATAGTCTACATCTTGGTCATGGTGGCTTTCGATTTATTTCGGGAAGAAGGCTTCAGGGGGGAAACCTTCGTCTTCTTCAATGGGTCAACCTCATCTATGGGCAATGTTACTTCACCTTTCTTTTGTTAATCTTCTACTTCATCATCACCCCCTTGGTTAGGTGACACTGAAGGAGTCTTTCCTGAAGTGCTGCTTAAATTTTGGACCTCCTCAGTCTTCTTGGGTGTATTATGTTCTTTATGAGTGTCCTATAGGCTGTCAAGATCAGATATCTCTATAGGTTTGGAAGGGATAAGGAGGTCAGTGGACCATTCCTTAGTGATCTCCTCAAGGTTTTATTCTAAAATTTTATAATACGAATGGAGCTTCTCTTTATGTTCATGTATGCGCGTTGTAATATAGATGAAGTGTTGATCTGCACTTAACTTCATCAGGGTTCAAAACCTTTGTAATGTGTTTAGAATCATGTGAGGCTCGAATTTGATGGTTCACTTTAGCTGGAGGTAATATGTATGAAACACAACATTTGACTACCACTGTTTCTTCATATCAGTTGAATACCACAGGGTAGTGAACTTCGCGAAAAGTGGTTCAAATGGCTCAATGTCTGGGAAGGTCTCTCCTTCCGACATCTCCTAGGAATTAAATGCAACGAGGATCAGAATCCAACTGCAATGAAATTCATAACCCTGATCTTGTGCTTCTCAGCAGTCTAGTTCCAATTGGTTAACTAGGTACTTCACCTAGTTCATCTGTAGGCCTTCTGTGCACTTCAACAACAAAGTCGGTGACCTACGTAGGTCGGTTCTTCCTTACTAACTTTCCAACTATCAGTTGACATGAAAGGAACATTGTTCCACTCTGGATGGAAGCTACCTTGTAGCCTCTTGTTCCCTTCTCAACATCACCATATGTATCCTTGATCTTCTGTGCCAGAGTGCGATCTGTGGCTTTTCCTGGGTAAAAGTCCTGCGGGTCGAGTACTTGCATACTCGGTCCTTTGATCCTGTGGATCAGTGTTGTCTCAAATGTAATGTGTCTATCTATCCATAAGTAGCCACCATGGTAACACAACAGTAGCATCTTGACACATACATTGACTTCCAAGTTCCTGGTGTCTTCTGAAGTGTGGGATCTTCATGACATTCAACAGGGTGGATTGCGCGAGGTCCATAGTCTACTGTTGAGGGATGATCTTTGTATTCTTCCCTTTTGTTCTAGTTAGGTACTTGTATGGGGCGATCATACTATAGATCTTATGATCTCTGAGGTTAAAGTCGTTGAACTTCAATGTTGCAATCTTGTCCTGGTCAGCTTGAACTACGTGTATCCCCTTTGGGAGGTACACAGTAACTATGGTGTAAGCAAAATCTCTTGGTACACTATCATGATTCACTATGCCAGCTAGAGGTGGGATGTAATCGGGCAATATAGTTGGAATCGGCTTCGAATTTGCTAGGTCATGTTTGTTCTTAGTTGTCTTTTTTGTTGATGGCCAGGATGGTCCGGCTCCGTGAGCAATCGACGAAGAAGCTTGCACTGTTCTTGTCGATGAGGCTTGTACACCTGCAAACATCGACATGACTCTTCTAGTCATGAGGTCGATCATAAATTCTTCAACAACTTTCTCTGAAGTGCTCAACTCATCCGACATACACACTCAGGGTTAACAATCTCAAGTTCGGGGAGTAACTTAGACACTATGATAGGATAGAGGGAAATGGTGCAATAATCACTGTGTAAACTCAATGAGTATGTAGGCTTAAATTCAGAGTTAACAAAAGTGTTCTTGGTGCATGGCACGATGGGATAAATAGATATCTTGGAAACAGATCTCTTGCAACAGGTGAGGAGCCTTCATTAACTCTATTTTGTCTGTTACAGTGCGGTCCAATGGTCTGGTGGTGAACCATAAATGACTTTATACATGTTCGGAGGGTCAGCCGAATGGTTTTATTGTTCCCAACGACTATATATTCTTTGCCATGGCGAAGTGCCATGTGACATTGTTCTGTTATCCCGACGAAGCTCCAATTTTGTAAATTTCCATTCTGCGAAGTTCCCTCCGGAGCCTTCTGTAAATTTTCAATGTTAGCTTTCTTCTTACTTAACTTTCTATCCTTCTTTCCAGTGAGCTTCGTCTCAGAATTCCTTTTTCCATTCTGATTCTTATCTTATTTTGGCATAGTTACTTCGCATTGTTGAGATTCTTTCCTAAGATCCGAGGGTGATACTTCTTCTTTATCTGGAATAGGTACTTCAATCTTCTGTGGGTCTTCTAGTGTTCTTGAAACTTCGACATCCGGGTCTCTAGTGCTAGATATCTTCGATATGTTCTTATGTTCTTCAATTAAGTATGCAATCCTTCTAGTCATGAAATATTTTAACTCTTGTTTCTTTTTCTCTAACACTTCTTCTTCTTCTTTCCTTCTGGCCTAATCTCTTTCAATCTAAGGTTTTCCTAATAACATGGTAAATTGGGCGTTGTTCTCAATAAATTTAACAATCTCAAAATCCTCCTCTGTTGAAGTCCCATTGGCATGTATAGGTATGTGTGTGATCTTTCCACATAGGTTTATCAACTTTCCTCTAAATAGACCTATTCCTCCCAATGAAGGAGTCATAGCAGGCTTCCCTAAATGTTCCTAAGTTCTTTCTATCATGATATTCACCCGTGTTTCCTCATTTAGAACACAATCAATGTCAAAGTCTCCTATTCTTGCTTCAAGGCATTCTTTTCCTTTGAATAACTCTGATAAATTGACATGTCGGTGATTATTCAGTGTTTCTTTCATCCATACCAATACTTTCTCTGATTCTTTTTGGGGTTCTTCCATAATCATAGTTTCTAGATATTCCTTAGGGTTTTCTTGTTTCAAATTCATTTCTTCAAGCTTAGCAATCATTCTAGGGAAATCCAATACTTCATGGTCCATAGATTTGCAACAAAGACAACTAGGTCTTCTCCCAGGGAATTTGTTAGCAAGATGTCCCAGTTTTCTACAACTGTAACAGAGGGTTAATCCTCTCTTTCTTTTAAATGATCTATAGCTTTTCCTGTACTGTGTGCTAGGATCATGGTAGCTAACCTGCAAACATTTATTTCTAGGATCTTGCATCCACTTGTTAGTCCAAACATCCTTTCTATGCATAGGTATAACATATCTTTCACTATTCTTATTTGATCTACTCATATCAAACCTTCTTTCATCTATTAGTGCCCTAGTTTTCAAGCTAGGACAAATCTTATCAAACATGCCTAGATCCATACTTTAGAAACAAAAAATTCCACTTATCTTATTTTTCCAGAGCACAAAGCCTTCAGATCTAAAACGTTTCACTTTTATTACCTTTATCAGAGCACAGAGCTTGCAGATATTACCTCTTTTAATAAGAAATTCTCACTTTTACTTTTCTCATAGCACAAATCTTTCAGATCTGACCTCTTTTCTTTGAATCAGACTTCTTTTCTTTAGCACAGAGCTTCAAAATTCAAGTAGAATACTGCACACTAGGGTGACAGATCTATGCACAGAGCTTTCACAATTTCAGGTTGGATCTTCGCACAAAGCTTCTTCTTCCTCAGTTCCCAGCAATGACAGTTTCATGTTGGATCTTTGCACAAAGATTCTTCTTCCTTAGTTCCCAGCAATCACAGTTTCAGGTCATGGAAACAGAACCATTTGTTGGCATAGGGGCATACCCAGGGTTCAACACTACAAAAACGCACCAACAAAACCCTAACTACCGACCCTTTTGGCAACACCTGCGAAGAAGATGAAGTCTCACATAAGGTAGAGGCAGGGGTGGTTGCAGGATTCAGGTGTCTACAACCTTAGCTGGGACACATATGTGTGATTGTAATACTTAACAGAGCACTTACCATCGATATTTCATCAACATTAAACTTAGTATATACTCTGCAGATAAAACAGAGCATCACAACATTCATTCAAATCTAACATATCCAAGCACTTATCATAGAGGGTAGATTATATTCAAGAACTAAGAACATTCATATAGGTCATATCTAACATCCATTAACATAAAGCATAAACAAATCTATCTATCTGCATCAAAACACTTATCAAGTAAAGACATAAACACATCAAGACATCGCACAAAGCAGAGCAACACAACATATACGTGGTTCACCCCCACCTTGGGGCTATGCCCACCAACTCTTCTTCTTTATTATCTTTGTCAAGATTCGTACAGGCACATAACATCAAAACTCCTACTCCGTAGAAGACAGGAGATCTACGCGCACTCCGCCAGATCCTCCTTCTTAGAGCTAGGGTACAACACCAAGCCTTCTTAGAATTACTTTCACGTAGCTCTGCAAGTCTCACACAGTATGCACAAAGCACTTTACATTCCTTACTTAGCACTTAGCCCAATATCACATTGATATCTACATACATTCCCCCTCCTTACATTGCCTAGACATCTATTTATACTTTACTAAATAGGCCTAAACATGGGCAAACCCATGGGCCGACATTCCCATACCCGTTACATAATCCCAAATCCCAAAAAGGACCCAAAAAGGTGTCGATATCCCGCGATATCTGCTTCGTCTTGCGCTCCTCCTTTGACAGGCTATCAAAGTCCCAAAATAGGTCAGAATTGACCAATGATCTCCCAAAACTTGGTCAAGGGCCAACAAATTATCTTTAAAAGTACTATTGGAGAGGTCCCATCCAATGACTCATATTTTAAAACACTGTTCCAGAAGCACTGACCCAATGGCATGAGCCCTAGAATCTTCCCTCTAAGAACATTAATTAGGGTTGTACTTTTATTGTCAGCTACAGGTTGTAGTACACTCATAATCAATCGTAGAGGGATTAGGAAAATTTTGAAACACTTAAAACCTATTTTGAAACCTTTATTACGCATTATTTGATATTTTAAAGTGAAAAGGATCTTTGCATATTGAATTATCAAGTTAACTCGGATATACAGTGTGAAATGATGAAGCCACCAGGTATGTATATAATATGCTCAAGATTTGTTTTATTTTAGTATTAACATTTCTATAATATTATTGCAATCTCATATGTTTTATAAACCTAAGGCAACAAGATTTCATGACCACAAACAAGAAGAGAAAAATCTCCCTTAGAAAATGTACCTACACCTGCCAGAAACCTAGATGACATGTTGCTCTCCCATGTTAATTACTTCAATGGAATGGAATATTTCTCGAGATGGTACAAGATATAAAAAACATTTAACATTGAATATTTTCCTGCAGGAGACAACAAAATAGTAGTTTATCACAACATCAAGAAGAGAAAAATATATGCCATAGTTTCTCTCCCAATGATTTTTCCATACAATGATGTCGCAAAGTTGGTTTTGAATTATATGAATGATGACACAACCATTGTGGTGAATGAATTCAGAGTTCCAATAGATTCTCTGATTGTGGACGACATCCACATCATATACCACCTATTTAAATATGACATATCCCTAAACAAGCCATTCCTATAGGAATTTGGGGAAAATCACCCAGAATTTTATGAGATAGAGGATTAGTGGGGAGAAGAGACAATTTTTGTTAAGAAAGGTGAGAGATTAGTCCCAGTATAGTATCTAAAGAGACCCTATCAATTATTGGAAGCCATGATATGAAAATTTTATGGTGAAGAGACCGGCACACATTTTCATATGGAATGGACATCGATGGCTTATTATGTAGTTGAGATAGGGCATGTCTTTAATTGGGCCCAAATCCTTACATTCAATATATTCAAGAATTCCCGAGAAGCTCTAGGTTTTATATGTTTTCCTAGTTAATTGATGCTATTTGTTCCTTAATTCATTTTCCTGCATTGGGATGGGAGTGGAATCCTAGTTTTCCACTTGTACATATATATTTCTTGGAATTATGGGATATCAACTATAAGAAATATTTTTATGATATCTATGAGTAATTCCTAGTTCCATTGTTTATCATCATATTCATCCACCCACCCCATAGAATATCTTAAAAATCCATAGCAACCTTGAAGAATATTGGCGATTGGTACATGGGGAAATATTACACTTATGTCTAGATATATGGATGTACACAAGCCCCAAATATCCTGCCAAAATATGTCCCTAAAAATATTTTAGCTATATAAATTGAATATCAAATTGTGGACGCAGAAATAACATCTCTTTTTCTAGCGAGCAACAAAAAGCTGTGGCCAAGGTTCCCAAGGAATGTAGGAAGATTCACATTGAAAAATGGTCCTTATGCCTGAAAAGAATTTGAATCCCTACAAAACATTTGCTTATGCACAAGGGAACCTAGGGGGAATTATCTGAAAGGGATTGTTAAATACCATCTCAAATCAATGGGGTTCGTACACCCTATGGCTCATGATATGAATTTCGTAGAAGAAGTTTTTAGAGGAACCTTCTTCTTTTAAGAAGTATTAAAAACATTTCCATATTAACCAATGAAATAATGTTATGCACTTGGTTATATTATATTGAGCACATATAGGAATATCACATAAATTACCAACGAAACAACAAAATATAGAGCTTAACACACCAAAATTATACCTTTATTGAAATGGGAGCAATGTTTACTTGCCTCGTTGAGGGGGAAACCTCTAGCAGAGAAGTGCTCTATTACAATAATTATCAATACAAATACTTCTCATGCCATTGAATCCTATTTATACTAAATATTTCTACCAAAAGAACAATCTAGAGGAATATATTTCTAAAAGAGGAAGCTTATATTAGGTCTTAGTACATTTTACTTGTTCACCTTATTAACTAGGCCTTATTTATTAATATTGTCCTTTATTACATGGAAAATATATTATTCTATTTTTGTGAGGGGTTAGCAAGCTTAGGTCCCTAACATTACCTCCCCCTTAAAAATATCCTTTTCCTTAAGGCTCGAGATGAGGAAATTTCTATAGAATGTTAGTCTACTCCTAGGTGACATATTTTGGATGTGTGTCCCTCCACTGAACTAAATTTTTTTTTATGGTACGATGGTGGAGACGACGCTCACGTTGGTCCAAGATGTATTGTGGCTACAAAATAATGGAACCTTATTCATCCAACTCAGGTAGACTAGTATGATTTTGGCACCTAGTACGGAACACTTTCTTTAAGTAGGAAACATGAAAAACAAGATGGAGCTTAGAGTGACTGGGAAACTCTAGTTGGTAGGCCACTAGATCCACTCTCTTGAGAGTAAGAAAAGGACCATAAAATATGGGGGTGATGTCACACACCCACTATGACAAACTAAATTTTTTCATATTTTCTTCGAGGGACAGAATCCCCAAATTTCTACAGGGGCCTAGCATAGGCCATCCCTTCCCTTATCTTCCTCCATGTGATCATTGGCTATGACTGTAGACCTTATTAGAAATACTCTTTCGGATTTTGCGTTTTGGGATTTCTATGTGCGAGCTCTCCCCGGCTGCCTGTCCCTTGAAATAATGAAACCCAAAATGGGGTTAACGAGCTCCTTGGCTCCCCTTTTTCCTACTCCATACGACCACCTCTGGAAACATGCGCTAACACCAAAATGGAACTACCAGAACTCATCTTTCGGGATTCTTGTTGCAAGGTACCCTTGTTCCTTCAATCCCTAAAACCCAAAATCCCAGTACCATCTGGATCTATGGTCAAGATCGTCGACTTGATCAATGACCTGGTTTAAATCCCTGCATTCTATCTTTCGGGATTCTGGTGGGGTCTTCACTCCTAATTCCCTGATGTCTAGAACCCCAGTGGCTTTAGCTCTTCGCCACACGTCCTCTATAAATGGATGGTCCAGATCCTTTTGGGACTACTCCTTTTGCGAATCTGGGAGAGTCCTCACTCTCATTATCTCGGTGCCCAATCTACGATGGGTTACGTCTTTGACACCTGTCACCCCAAAACCCATGGTCCATAATGACTCATGATTTCGGCGATTGCGAGTCCTTACTCTTCGCCACTCTTCTATGCTTAAGTACCAAAACCCCAACTGCTTCCGGATCTTCACCACGTTTCCTCCATAGTGGATGGTTAGGATTCAACTGGCTTCCAACTCATCAGGGATTTGAGACCCAAGGCAGAACCTTGTTCTCCCAACTCACGATCCCTAATCCCTCGAAAGGAACCAACGGTTCAGATCTAACTTAGATCAACGACTCTGGTTCCATCACTATTTGCAAAGATTGAGGGGGGTCGAGGCATTAACATCTACGCTTCTCCCCTAGATCCATGGGTCCTAACGGCACTGGGCTACTCCCAAAATTGTTCTCGTCTATTCGTCTAGAAAATGAGAGGGTCTGCCCTGGTTTATTGGATTCGTTATTCCCTTCTAAATTTTGGTGACGAGATTTAAATTATAGGAACTTCGATTTCTTGTGACTCCGAACTTTCGAGAGTTAACTTCTTTTGGCACAGGGTTTCCAGATCTAGATCACATGATCCTTCAGAGGGTTCTTTGGGTAATTATCCCTAGGCTTGGTGACCTAACTAAAATGCATTCTTAATTTTCCAAGCTATGAACTCTGTGACAGGGGTAAAGTAAACTCGTGGGTTTACTATAACGATAGTCTTTTCAAGGAACTCACTCCGACTCTGGAATGTGAGGAACTCCCCAGGAAAAGGTGCCTTCAGGAAATTAAAACAGGACATGGCACAAGTCAAGTAGATGGGGAAATTCTCAATGGAATAGACTCATATTCTGAACTTATTCATTCTATACATAAAATGATTATGGTCATATAAGTATAAGCATGCATCCATTTTTTCCAATCAAAACACAAGGCAAACACTTCTATACAGAAACCATTTATGGGCGTATAAACATGAGCATGCATTCATGATATTCAATTCAAATACAAGACATAAACACTTATCAGAAAGACCAGACGTGACGCGACTATTGAGAGGGGTGCTCATTTCCACCCAATCGTAGGCTCAGTGACTCCAAACGGATTTACCACTAGCCACCCCCGAGCTAGACCACAACGCTATGAGATTAAATCTCTTTCTTCCAGTTCAACAGAAGTCGAGGATGAAGGTTACTCTCCTTCTCCTATGTTCAGAACTCCCTGTGTTTCCAGAGTTTCTCCTCCGTGATCCATGTCACACATGCTCTCTCTCCCTCTCTCTGTGTTTTACCACACTTCCTTTCTTGCCTTTTCTCTACAAGATTGTGTGTGGTGTGAATTCCTGCATACATGGTCAGGTCTGAGAGATTCTACGATGGGCGGTTCTCCCCCATCTCCTCATTAAATCTCGAGGAGCCTCCCCACCTACCTTCCTGACAGGAAATTCATTCCAGGGTCAAAGAGTTGCTTTGGTTTTTGATCAAGTAAAAACCAGTATGGTACTAGTTTGGTGGAAGTTAACGCAACCATTCTAGGTGTTACATTTCCCTCCCCCTTAAAGGAACATCGTCCTTGATTTTATATCTATCAATATGATGTGTATGTACATAGGTAAACAAAATTGGATATGCCTGTACCATGGCATATTCCATTTCCCACGTAGCCTCATCTGGGCCAAAATGTTTCCACTGCACCTTGACTCGTGCAATGGTTCAGTTCCTAAGTGGGTTTCCTTTCTGTCCAGTATGCATTGAGGTTCTAGAAGGAATTCTCCCTCCGGTTCCACCTGGATCACAGACCAGTCAATTATATTATTAGAATCGTGTACATATTTATTCAATAATGAAACATGGAAAACATTATGTGCTTTTACTGTGGGAGGAAGTGCTAGCCTATAGGCTACAGGTGCCACTCTATCTAGAACCTCAAAGGGTCCACAATACCATGGTGCCAACTTGGCACAAGCTCCCATCCTCAGGGAACTCTTCCTGGGCCTAACTCTGAGATATACATGGTCTCCCATTTGGAATTCTCTTGGAGTTATCTTTCTGTCGACGTAACTTTTCTGTCGATTCTGAGTGACCTTCAGATTTTGCTTTATCTGAATTACTTGTTGTTCCATTTCTTTCAACATGTTGAGTCCAATAGTAATCATGTTTATGGGATTACTCCAACTAACTGGAGTGTTGCACGACCTACCATAGAGGACTTCGAAAGGACTCATATTCAGGGATTCTTGGTAGCCGTTGTTGTAGGAAAATTCCACCAGTGGCAGGTAATCTTCTCACTTTTTAGGTTGATTCATTACATTCATCCTTAGAGTGTCTTCTAATATTTGGTTCACCCTTTTTGTCTGTCTATCGATTTGAGGGTGATAGGTTGTGCTAAACAATAATTTGGTCTCTAGACCAACCATCAAGGATTTCCAAAAGTTGGAAGTAAATTTCTTGTCTCTGTCAGACATGATCTCTTTAGGCATACCATGCAGTCTAAATATCTCCTTCATGAATAGGTTGGTGATATCTATTTACTTTCAAGTCGATTTGACGGGGATAAAATGAGCGGACTTGCTCAGTTTATCCATCACCACCATGATGGCGTCATTCTGCCTGGCTGATGTTGGTAATCTAGTAATGAAATCCATGGAGATGGTCTCCCATTTCCATTCTGGGATTAGCAAAGGTTGTAATAATCCTGCTGGGTGCCGGTGTTATGCTTTAACCTGTTGTCATTCTATACATTTGGCTAAATACTCAGCTATGTATTTCTTCAGTCCAGGCCAATAGAACTGTTTCCTAGTGGCCGTGATCATATTATGGTATCCTGGGTGACCAGTATATGGTCTTTTATGTAGTTCATCCATTATGAACCTCTTCAAGTTGCCACAATTTGGAATATACAATTTGTTTCTGTAAGTTAGTGGAACTCCATCTAACATCTAGTAGCCTTCGTACTTTAGTCCTGTGGGTTCTTTCTCCAAGTATGAGGTCACGGTCTGGAAGAACACATATGTTTATTATGCATTCTTAACTCTTTCCCTGATGTTGGTCTCGTAGGTTCTCACCATTGCCAGATGAATCATTTTCATACTTCTGCTAAGGACATCAGCCACCTTAATTTCCTTTCCCTTGATATGTTTGATTTAAAAATCAAACTCGCTAAGAAGGGCCATCCACCTGGCTTGTCTAGAATTGAGTTTTGGTTGGTCAAATAGATGTCGCAATCCACAGTGGTCTGTCATGAGTATGAATTTCCTTCCCAGGAGGTAATGCCTCCACATTTTCAAGGCATGCACTATGGTGGCCAGCTCTAGATCATGGATCACATAATTGGCTTTGTGCTCATTCAATTTTTGGGATTCATAGCAGACTACGCTTCCTTCTTGCGTAAGGACTCCTCCATGCCCTTCCTTACAAGAATTTGTGCACACAAGGAAGTCATTTTTGGGATCAACGATCTTCAACACAAGTGCATGGGTGAGAAGGTATTTTAGGGATTGAAATCTTTCTTCACATTCTTGTTTCCATGTGAATTTAGCTCCCTTCTTCTGGAGGGCAGTGATTAGACAACCAACTTGGAGAATCATTTTATAAATATCCTATAGTATCCTTCTAAGCCCATAAAGGTTCTAATATCTGAAATGTCCTTTGGGGTAGGCCATTCCATGATAGACCTGATCTTGTCAGGGTCTACTGCTACCCCTTCTTCAGATATGACATGGCCCAAGTAATGTATTTTCTTCTGGAAAAAGTCACACTTGCTAAATTTGGAATAGAGATGATGTTCTCTTAGTACTTGGAGCACAAGTCTAAGATGTTCCTCATGTTCCTCTCTATTCTTGGAGTAGATTAATATATTGTCAATGAAAACTAGTACAAATTTGTCTAGGAATTTTCTGAGCACATTATTCATCAAGCACATAAAAGTGGTAGGGGAATTGGTTAATCCAAATGGTACTACCACAAAATCGTATTGACCATATCTCGTTCTAAAGGCAGTTTTGTGGATGCCTTCACCCTTAATTCAGACTTGATGATATCCAGATCTCCAGTCAATCTTGGAGAATATGGAAGAACCTCCCAATTGATCGAACAAGTCATCGATCCGAGGTAAGGGGTACTTGTTCTTTATGGTTACCTTATTGATTTTTCTATAATCTATGCACATTCAGAGGGTATTGTATTTATTTTTCACAAATAGGACTGGTGCTCCCCATGGAGACATGTTGGGCTGGATATAGCCTTTGTCCATCATTTCTTTTTGTTGCAATTTAAGCTCAACTAGCTCAGGTGTGCTCATCCTGTAGGGTGTCCTAGACACTGGCACCGCTCCTGGTGAAAGTTCTATCGAGAATTCAATGTCCCTTATCGGAGGTAGACCCGGTACCTCTTCCAAAAATACATCTCTATATTCTCTTAATATGGGGTGGTCTTCGAGGCTTGGTTTGGCATCCTCAACTGATTTCAACACCTGTATCGCATATAGTGGACATCCCTTTCTACAATACTTTCTCATTTGAAGGGTTGATATTCATCTCACCGAGACAGGTTTCTAGATCCCTTGAAGGGTTATCCTTCTCCCTTCTTCACTTATGCATTCTAAGGTTTTATGGTAACAGTCCAATCTAGCTTTATATGTGGCTAGCCATTCCATACCAATCAACAGGTCATACGATCCTAGGGGTAGTATGTTAAGGGTTGCTTGGGTGGAGAATTCACCCATAGTGAATTGGGAAGATGGTATGACCTCCGCTACCTTTCTCTTAGTGTCAGTGGATAACTATACCAACCATGGTTTGGAATGTTTATGTGGCTGCAATTTACACTTATCAATAGCCTGAGGGGCCATATAACTCAAATTTGAACCAGGGTCAATTAGAATAGACACTAGGTGGTTGGTGATCATACCTTCCATCTCCAGCACTTAATCTTGGTTGTCGGTTTGTTTATTATCCATGGCTGCATAAATCCGCAACATACTCTTGACCATGTCATTGCCGGTGGTAGCCTCTTGGACGTTGTAAATTCTTTGATTGTTCTGTTGTCGGTGCGGGAATTCCCTCAGTAGATGTTCTTCTCCACAACCCCAACATTTCAAGGGTTCCTTCTTTGGGTTATCAATCTTTCCTGGGGTTGATCCAAAAGGCTTATTTCTACTCTGGGAGGGGAAATTCTGCTAGTTTACACTACAGGTTGGGAAGCTCATCCTTGAATCCTTGTTGTAGTTTTTAAACCTTGGGGATTTAAACCCCTTTTTTTGGAATCCCAAACTATTCTTCTATTTCTAGCCTTCACGAGGTTCTGTCCGAAGCCCAAACTGTTCATAACAATATCTTGCCTTTCGGATAATGTCTTCTAGGGTCTTTGGTTTGTCGAACTCAATCTAGTTCTGATAGTCCTTAGGTAGCCCACTGATGAATCGTTGCACCTTTTCCTTTTCTACTTTTATGTAGGGTAAGTACCTCAACAAATTGAGGAATCTACTGACATATTCCTCTATGGTGAGTTGCCCCAACTTGAGTTCATAGAATTCTTTAGTCTTTTCGTCTAAATACTTTTCCGACAGATACTTCTTCCTGAAGTATTTCTCAAACCGTTCCCAAGATAGGTCCTCTTCGTGAATCCCTTTTACATTCTTAAGGTATTCCCACCAAATGGAAGCCTTTCCATTCAAGTTGAAAGTGGCTACTTGGGCCTTCAAGTTTTCTAAGAAGTCATGGACTCTGAAATACTTCTTTAGTCCAAGCAGCCAGGCCTCCGCTTCCTCTCCCTTCTTTATTTCACCGTCGAAAGAGGGTGGTTTTGCCTTCTTGAATTCTTCGAGATTATGAATTTTGGAATTCTTTCTCTTATTCTCTTTTCTTCAGGAATATGAACTAGTTATTCTAGTAGAAGATCCCTCTGAGTCGCCAGTTTCCTTTCCAGAGGAATCATCCGACGCTTATCCCTTATCTCTAGGGTGGACCTTTCTTGAGGTGCTCTTCCTAGTGTGGCGACTTAAAAGACCACGTTTCCGTATCTCAGGTGGACTTTGAATCCTCTTTGTCTATTGTCAGTCCGCGTGACTAATGTCAGGGCCATGTTGTAATTTTCTTTGTATGTCAGATAAATTCTGCAGCAAGACTGCATTAATTTCCATTTGTTTCTCTTGCTCTTTTATCAACCTCTCGTTGTCAGCCTTGAAACTATTTAGTTCGACCATGAGGCTCCTCATAGTCTCAACTAGATCTAGAGGGATCTCTACAACCCTCCTTTCGTCGGACTCTTCGTCTCTATTGTGGGAGCCATCCCCCACTTCATGGGGCGTCACCATCCTATATGTTTGTAGTTTTCTACCATTGGTCATTCATTTGCGTGTATATAAGACACTTTTTGTTAGCCAATCATCATATTCATTCACAACCAACACATAAATTCACATTTCTCAAATGCATACACATAATAGAAATTTCATTCTTTCCTTTAATAACATTCTTAACTTCGACTTTTGGTAAGAGGGGTTTAAGATAGAGGGTTACTCTTTTTAAGAGTACTTAAAATGGAGTTTTTCTATGTGACTCATTCATGAGCCCAAACATGCCAAGTGTTGTAACCATGCTCTCATACCAATTTGTCACACACCCACTACGACAAACTAATTTTTTTCGTCTTTTCTTCGAGGGACAGAATCCCCGAATTTTTACAGGGGCCTAGCACAGGCCATCCATTCCCTTATATTCCTCCGTGTGATCGTTGGCTATGACCGCAAACCTTACCAGAAAGGCGCTTCCAACTTTCACGTTTCAGGATTTCTGTGTGCGAGCTCTTCTCGACTCCCTGTCCCTTGAAATGTCGAAACCCAAAATGGGGTTAACGAGCTCCTTGGCTCCCCTTTTTCCTAATCCATGCGACCACCTCCATGAACATGCACTAACACCAAAATGGAACTACCAGAACTTGGCATTCGAGATTCCTGTTGCAAGTAACCCTTGTTCCTTCAATCCCTGAAACCCAAAATCCCGGTACCATCTGGATCTATGGTCCAGATCGTCGACTTGATCAAAGGCCCAGATTAAATCCCCACATTCTGCCTTTCGAGATTCTGGAGGGGTATTCACTCCTAATTCCTTGATGTCCAAAACCCCAGTGGCTTTAGGTATTTGCCACGTGTCCTCCACAAATGGACAGTCCAGATCCTTTCGGGACTCCTCCTTTCATAAATCCAGAAGAGTCGTCACTCTCGTTCTCTNAGGGGTATTCACTCCTAATTCCTTGATGTCCAAAACCCCAGTGGCTTTAGGTATTTGCCACGTGTCCTCCACAAATGGACAGTCCAGATCCTTTCGGGACTCCTCCTTTCATAAATCCAGAAGAGTCGTCACTCTCGTTCTCTTGGTTCCCAATCTCCGATGGGTTAGGTATTTGACACCTATCACCCCAGATCCCATGGTTTAGAATGACTCATGATTTCGACAATCGTGAGTCCTCACTCTTCTCCACTCTTCTATGCCTAACTCTCGAAACCCTGACTGCTTCCGGATCTTCGCCACGTGTCCTCCACAGTGGACAGTTAGGATTCAGTCGGCTTCCAAATCATCAAGTATTTGAGACCCAAGGAATAAACATGTTCTCCCAACTCGTGATCCCCGATCCCATGAAAGGAACCAACGGTTTAGTTCTAACTTAGATCGACAACCCTGGTTCCATCACTACTTGCAAAGACTGAGGGGGGTCGAGGCGTTAACATCTATGCTTCTCCCCTAGACCCATAGGTCCTGATGGGCCTAGGATACTCCCGAAATGGATCTCTTCTGTTTGTCTAGAAAATGAGAGGGTCCACCGTGGTTTATTGGATTCACTATTCCCTTATGAACTTTGGTGATGAGATTTAAATTCTCGGAACTTGGATTTCCCACGACTCCGAACTTTCGAGAGTTAACTTATTTTGGCACAGGGTTTCCAGACCCAGATCACATGATCCTTCAGAGGGTTCTTTGGATAATTATCCCTAGGCTTGGTGACCTAACTGAAATTCCTTCCTAATTCGCCGAGCTATGAACTCTGTGATAGGGGTAAAGTGAACTCGTGGGTTTACTATAACGACAGTATTTTCAAGGAACTCTCTCCAATTCTGGAATGTGAGGGAAATCCCCGGGAAAAGGTGCCTTTAGGAAATTAAACCAGGACATAGCACGACTCAAGTAGATGGGACAATTCTCAATGGAACAGACTCATATTCTGAACTTATTCATTCTATACATAAAACGATTATGGTCATATAAGTATAATCATACATCCATTGTTTCCAATCAAAACACAAGGAAAAAACTTCTATACATAAACCATTTATGGGCGTATAAACATGAGCATGCATTTAGGATATTTAATTCAAATACAAGACATAAACACTTATCAGAAACACCAGATGTGACGTGACTGCTGAGAGGGGTGCTAGTTTCCACTCAACTGTAGGCTCAGTGACTCTAAACGAATTTACCACTAGCCACCCCCGAGCTAGACCAGGACGCTCTAAGATTAAATCTCTTTATTCCAGTTCAACGAAAGTCAAGGACGAAGGTTACTCTCCTTCTCCTATGTTCAGAACTCCCTGTGTTTCTAGAGTTTCTCCTCTGCAATCCCTGTCACACGCGCTCTCTCTCCCTCTCTCTATGTTTTACCACACTTCTTTTCTTGCCTTTTCTCTGCAAGATTGCATGTGGCATGAATTCCCCCATCCGTGGTCAGGTCTGAGAGCTTCTAAGGATGGGTGGTTCTCCCCCATCCCCTCATTAACTCTTGATGAGCCTCCCCACCTACCTTCCGGATGGGAAATTCATTCCAGGGTCAGAGAGTTGCTTTGGTTTTTGAGCAAGTAAAAACCAGTATGGTACTGGTTCATGGAATTTAACGCAACCATTCCAGGTCCCTTCCACCACCTTTCATTAGACATCATGGTCTCTTTTAGCACATCCCCCTCCCAGCAGTCATGCAACACATATTGATAACATAATTTACATCCATCGACCTTTTATACAAAGTTCCATCAAATCAAACATTCATATCTTTGAGTTTGCCATAGATATTGGACAATATAGTTATTTTTACAGACTGGGGGAAACAGGGTGTTACATGTGAGTTTCTAATAGTGTTGGGATTTGAGTGAAGTGTACTTAGAATTTTGCAGACAAAGAAACACCTGGTCCCCTTTAACAAATTCACGTTCAAAATGGCCTTGATCTTCTTGTTGTTTCATGTGATTCTAAGCCATGACCAAATTTTCTTTGAGAGTATGGAGAATGACCATGAGGAATGTAACAGTTTGATCCACCTTCTAAACCTTGAAGGCACCAGGCATGTATGATAGAACTAAGGGTGGATTTTTTCCATAGACTACTTTAAAGGGAGTCATGCGAGTGGTGGTATGGTAAAAGGTGTTGTACCACCATTCAATTAGGGGTAACCACTAAACCCACTGATTTTGTATATTGGATGCAAAACAAATGAAATATGTTTCCAAACACTTGTTGACCGCTTCAGTTTTTCCAACAGTTGGAGGATGATATTTTGTGCTGAGATGCAATTGGGTTCCCTAAAGTCTGAACAATTCTTGATAGAAAGTGTTGGTAAAAGGTGGATCACAGTAAAAGACAATAGAATGAAGCATGCCATGGAGTTTGAAGATATTATCCATAAAAAATGATCCATGGTGGATGTTTTTATTGGGTTTTGAAGAGAAAAGAAATGAGCATATTTGGAAATAAAATCCACTACTACCATGATGACTGACTTATTTCTTGATTTAGGTAAGACAACAATGAAGTCCATAAAAATATCTGTCCAAATAGTAGGTGGAATTGGAAGCGTTTGGAGCGTGCTCAGATATTTGACTATCTCACCCTTATTACATTGACAAGTATCACATTCAACCACAAAGGTGTGGATGTCATGTTTCATACCATCCCCAAAAAAGAACAATTGACCCTTTCATAGGTTTTGGTAAAACTGAAATGCACAACTATAGGTGAAGCATGAAAATCAAAGAGCACTGTGGATTTAAGGTTTGTTTGCTTTCTTAAATTCAAGTCACCTTTATAATGCAACTCATCATGGTGCCATGAGTACCCTGGAGAAGCTTGAGGATCATACTGCAGTGTTTGGATCAATTTAGAAATTTTGGGGTCTTGCAACCATTCCTAGCAAACCACCTGAAGCCAATCTGTGATAATGAATGAGAGGGAAAAAAGGGACATATATTCTTCATATTTCCTTGAAAGGGCATCAACCACCACATTTTCTTTTCCTTTTTTGTAGAGGATCTCATAATCATATCCAAACAACTTGGTTACCCATTTTTGTTACTCCAAGGAATAAATTCGTTGTTGTAGAAAATACTTGAAGCTTTGATGATCAGTTTTAATTTGGAAGTGTTTCCCCAAGAGATAAGGACGCCAGAGATACAAAAAATCTAGAATAGCCAACATTTAATTTTCATAGGTGCATTGGCCCAAATGGCGCTCAAAAAATTGTTTTTTGGTGAAATCCAAAGGTCAACCATATTGCATGAGGACAACCCCAATTCCTTTCCCAAAGGCATCACATTCTGGTAAAAAGGTATTGTTGAGGTCAGGGAGAGCCAGAACAAGAGTAGTGCACATAACTACTTTCAAATATTGGAAGGAATGGTCGGTTATGGGAGTCCAACTAAAATCATTCTTTTTAAGGAGTGCTATGAGGGGACATGCATTTTTTCCATAATTATGAACAAACTTATGATAATGTCTCGTCAAACCTAGGAATCCACACAAACGTTTAAGAGTTTTCAGGCGCAACCAATCCTGCATAACTTCAATTTTATTTCGATCCACGCTGACTGGGGCAGATGACACCGACTTCTAGCAATTCTTGAAAAATCTTCTCAATTCCATTCTTCTATGTGAAAGGATGACAATAAGGGTGAACATTTGGGGGAATACTACCTGTAACTAGAGGAATGGAATGATCATGGAAAACTTGAGAAGGGGGAAGTCCCTGGGAGTTTGAAATACATCTTGGTGTTGGGAGAGGATAGATTGGAGGTCGGGGTGGACAGAGGGTGTTTGAACCACCTGAATGGAATTAAGTTGGGAAATAATTCTGGCATGACCTTTTTTGAGGATATTTTCCATTCGATTGGAATTGATGATCTTTGGTGAACCTACAGTGATACCTTGGAACTGGTGGTGTTGGACTTCCTATTGGAATTGCATGGTTAATTTATGGAAATCCATGGTGATAGAGACGATATTGAGTAACCATTCAACACCAAGTACAACGTCACAACCGCCCATGTCAATAGAAAACATATGATATTTCAGGTGGTACTTACCAATTTGTAGGCACACATTTTCACAATACCCTCCACATTTCATGGAACCCCCATTGGTAAACATGATTTGGAAACTATTAACTAGATGAACATAACAATTGACTTCTTGGGCAATGTGACAATGAATAAAATTATAAGCGTTGCCACTATCAACAAGAATCATGAATTTCCAATGCTTAATGTAGCCAATTAACTTAAGGGTTTGGGGAGTAGAGAAACTAATGACTACATTCATGGAAATCAATGGTTCAACTTCCTATGTATCATAGGGTGGATTAAGATCAACTGGTAGTGGTATCTCAGTTACAGGGGAAGCATCTACCTTTTCTTTAGGAACATCCTCAGACATAGCCATAAAAATATTTTGTTCCTTACACTTGTGCCCTGGAAAATACTTGTCGTCACAATTATAACAAAGACCCTTAAGTTTCCATTTCATCCTTAGTCAATTTCTGGAACTTGAGGGGAGTGGAAGGAGGGGTGGGAAGGGTGGGTTTAGGGCAAGGAATAAAGGTTTTTTTTATAGGTTGGGATGAGACTACTTGTTGTGATTTCTTGTCCTATTTAGTAGATTCCAACCAATTCTAGGGGTGATCCATGAGGACATGGGCACATGTTTTATCCTTGAGGTCACTGATAAAGCATTCCCTAAAAAAAGCATATGTGGTACCCTTTGTTTTAAAAGAAAATTGCTAAAAGGAAACTATAAACTCTTCCGCTGGGCCAGTTTGTTTCAACTTGGTAAAATGACATAAATGATGGGTGTCGATGTCAAAGAGATCATAAATCTATACAACAAATTTTGTCCAAGCCACATACCCTTGGTGTTCCTTTTAATGCCATTGCCACAATTTCCAATGTTCAGGATCCTAATGGAGAACACCATAATGGAGTTTGGCCAACACATCAGTAATGTCATGAAAAGATAATTAGTGTTCCATTTGTATCACCCATACCATGATATCTGAGCCATAAAATTTGTTCACACCCACTTTAGAAAGACATAGGTCACACTGATAGTGATTGGATGAAAAATTATGGGAATTGGAGGAAGTATCACCTTCAGTGTGCAAAGGTTGGTTAGTTGAGGGAAGACCTATAAGAATATTCAATTTGGTGAAGAGATATACAACAAAGGATTCAAGTTGGAGTTCAATATGAGAAGAGAGGTCCTTCATCATGTCCTATTTTAGGTTTTCCATTTTGGCATCTATGGAGGAATTAATGGTGGAAATATTGGCATTGATTTTCCGCAATTCCTTTTGGGTCATGGAGATATCATATGACAAGGCATTGAATAATGATTCAAGGTATTGGCTATAGGTGTGGATCATGGTGAAAGGGGAACACAGGAAGGGGGTGAGTGGGTCCACACAAAAAGATGGATATGGGTGAAGGGTATCATGACGATCATGGTGAAAATGGGAATCCAATGGGATAGGTCCCAAATAAAAGTGTTGAAAAGGGGGTCAGGACCACAGGAAAAAAAAGGATGAAAAATGATAGGTATCATGGTGTTCAGGACGAAAAGAGGAATCCATATGAATAATACTACAGTGTCGAAAGGCCCAAATTCTTAACAAGAAAAAATGTGTAGTAATTTTGCAACCAGAATACAGGAGGAAATGTTGCAGAACATTAGATCTTGTTTGTTCCTTTTGTGTTTTGTTTTGCATGAATAGAGAGTATCTTCCTGAGTGATATTCTCAATGGAACTAAAGCAATCAGGTGAATGATCGGTTTATGCATGTATGGTTTCAGGATACCTACAGTGACTCCTGATATACCAGAGGTACTTGGAAGAACAAGTCTGTATATAGGTGTTGTCTAATGTGCTACCACTCGAAGGGGTACCAACATGGGTTACAAGGGTGTCCAACAATGTGAGCTTAAAAACCTCTTGTATTTCTTGCGTGTATGCTTCCCTGACCATGGATTTATGTGATGAACAATAGATCACTATAATTTAAATATGTTGGAACACGTCTACCCTGAAAAAAATTAACCCACAATTTTTGGCAAGAAAAGTGCTCTGATACCACTTTTTATGCACCTGGTTATATTATATTGAGAACAAACAAGAATATCACATAAATTACCAATGAAACAATAGAATATAGAGAATAACACACCAAAATTATACCTTTATTGAAATGGGCGAAATGTTCACTTGCTTCTTTGAGGGAGAAACCTCCAATAAAGCAATGCTCTATTAGAATAATTCTCAAGACAAATAATTTGCATGCCATTGACTCCTATTTATACTAAATATATCTACCAAAAGATCAATCTTGAGGAATATCTTTCTAGAAGCAGAATCTTATAATAGGTCTTCTTACATTTGACTTGTTCAGCTTATGAACAAGGCATTATTTATTAATAATGACCTTTATTACATGGAAAATATATTATTATACCTACATGAGGGGTTAGGGAGGTTAGGTCCATAACAAAAAAAAATTGTATAAGGAAGAGGAAGAGATAAGGAAACTACCCAAAGAGTTGTTTATATTACTTATGGTCAAATATAAAGAAAATCAAGAGGATAAGGTGATTTAAGAAGAAATAAAGGAAGAGGAGAGGTATAACAAAGCCTTGGGGGCTGAATAAAAATTCAAACAAAAGGAGTAATAGAAAAAGGAAGAATAACAAGAGAAGAGAGAAGAGGAAATTAAAAAGAAGAAGGAACAAGATGAGACAAAAAATAAAATGGAGGAAGGTAAGAAAAAAGAAAAAATGGAGGAAAAGAGAAAAAAGGAAGAAGCAACTAAAAGTATGTTGAAGAAAACAAGAAGAATGTTGATCTTGAATAAAACGAAAAATATGAAGCTGATCAAAATAAAAAAGAAGAAGATGAAGAGGAAAAGAGAAAGAAACAAGAGGAATCAAATAGAAAGGAAGTAGAAGTTGAGCAAAACAAAATGGTAGATTTAGAGACAGAAAATAAAGTAAAATATATAGATGATGAACAAAAGAAGGAGGACGAAGAAGAAATGAATAAAAGGGAAGTAGAGGAATAAAATAAAAGAGTTGAAGAAGAAAAATAAAAAAGGAATGTTGAAGAAGAAAGAAAGAAAAAGGAAGAAGATATTGAAGACATAGAAAGGAATAAGAAGAGGAATATGGATAAGGCAAGGAAAAGTGGGGCAAGCCCAAGTGCTACTATAGTAAACATACCCATTCATGCTTGTACACCCCTGAATTCAGTTCCAAGTAGTTTTTATTACTCATCCCAATTATTAGAATTGGAAGATGTTGTGGTTGTTGGAGAGTATTACTACAATAATTCAACAAAAGGAGTTGAGAAAAACTCCAATAATAGAAAAGGAGGTGAAACAACCCTCAACAAGGAGTCTTTCGATAGGATGATTATGTGGAAATCATGTCCAAATCCTAAGTTTAACACTCTAGAGAATGCTTTGGCCTTGAGTGCATTTGCAATATCCAACTCAATGCTAGTATGCAAGTTGAGTGCTGCATTATAAATATGCACAACAAGGATGACCAAAATGGAAGAAAAAAAAAGGGTGAAAGGGATAGTATGGATGTTGAGTTTAAGAGAGAGGCCAACACATATGAGAAACTACATAAAGAGGAACTAGAATCCATGAAGTTAGAACACTCAAAAGAAATAAAACAATTAAAGCCATCCCATGCACAAGAAATAACCAACCTAGAGATAAAGCATCATGAACTCACCATATTTTCATAACAACAAGGACACAATATTATTGGCCTTGAATAGGAAAAACAAAAATTGGAAAACACCATAAATGAAAACAACAAAGAGTATCTTATCATAAGAACTGTAAAATAAGAATATAGTGTTGTAAATAAAGAGATTAAGTAAGTGCAAAGAGAATGCTTTTGTACATTAAATAGCATTCAAAGATACAGGGATGATTAAATCAGGTTGGTAGACCGAATAGATGAAATAAAAGACAAATACAAGAAGGATCATAATGCATTTGATAAAATTGTGGATTGGAAAAGTGTATATATTGAACCACCAAGTAAATTACCCAAATACAATGCAATGCAAAATTTGAAATATCAAGTCTTATTTGACTCTTGGTGAACCATTTTTGAAGACAGAGAAGAAACCCAATATCTAGCTACCAAGGCTTGCAAGAATTTGTGGAATTCTTTAGTTGATCTGTTAGAAGGGTTTGGAATGTAGGTCATGCAAAGTTTAGATGAAGAAACCCCAATTGAGTTGAGGATTGCAGAGTAGAAACACAAATAAACCTTGGAAAGCATGCTATTGATCAGATTAAAGAAGTGAGAAAAGAAACCGTAAGTGAATATTTGACGAAACCAACAAAGTTGGTATCCTTGGAAAAAGATTACCTCAAAAGGATTCAACAAAACATAAAATTGGAAGTAGTAGCCAAAATTTGTGATGGTGAACTCTAGTTGGAGAAGATGCAGCTCAATAGAATAGATATAGTCTTGAAATACTATGAGCTATTGAATAATTATAGAGACAATGTAGAATCCAAGAAGACTTCATGATTATTGTGTTTTTTAATAAGTATTTTTCTCTCTCAAAAGGTGTTGCAGATGTAGCAGCGAAACCCCAAGACCTTGAGCTCTGATACCATATGTTCATAACCAAATATCAATATAGCATAGAAAAACCTCATAAAAAGTACTCAGTGCCTTGAAAAAGAGATAATTTCAGATAATAAGCCTCTTCGAGGGGGCAACCTCCTTTTACCCCACTTAAATTTTCAAGTACAAGATGATTCAAAATGAAAATGTCTCCTTGGTATATATAGGAGATTAGGAGGTATAATTACAACTAATGGCCTAAAGTCGACATAAATAAAATAACATTACAAATATAATATGCCCCAATTAAGGGGTAATGAGCCAATATTAGGGCTTAACAGGGCATGTGAAACAACGAGATATAACTATCATTTAAAATGATGATGGTTACAGAATGTAAAGAGTCTCTCTTGTTTTATAAAAGAGAGCTCTACCAAATAAGAGGGAATTTTTCCCATTGTATAGATTGATGATACTATTATTTTGGAATATTTAAAGAGAAAAAGGAACTTTGAAGTCATTGTTGTTGTAAAATGCAAGTGGGACTACTCTACATATGTATTTTATATTTAATTTCTTTGAATTCTTGTCATGTGAATTATTTCTATGTTCAGTATTTGGAATGCTTATGTTGTTATGATTTGTAGTGAGTACAATGATCATATTACAGGTTTCATCTACAACTATTTGTGATAATATATGCAATTTCATTGTTTTAATATACTATCGATTGACATGAATTATTTATGTTGTCAATAGTGTTATCTTGGAATGTATTCATTTAGGTAGTGTTTCTCCTGATCATGATAGGTTAGGATAGAATAGAAATAGATTAAAGTAGTGACTTTCATTTATGTTTTAGAGAAGTTGATTAGTTTTGTTTAAATAGAAATTGTGGAAGATGATTCAATTGTTTTCCATTTCTATTAACCCTTAGTGGAAAATAGGACCACATATTGGTCAGAAGYGCTATCCCAAATGAGAGTAGGTATAATTGGGACCTACCCTTGAGAATTCGCCTTTAACTTATTGACAAGAAATTTTTACTTTTCAATAGAAATGGCGCCAAAAGGAGGGCCATCTGAATGAATGACTMGTAAGGAATTGTAGAAACCTACTCATTCTGTTCTACAGAGAAACCTTTCACATCATGATAAGTCTTAATCCATGAACCCTGAGCTAGTACCTAAATCTTACCCAAATTCAATTCCAACCCCTTCTCAACTCCTCGGTCGGTGGAATCCTTCTCAACCAATAAGGGAAGCCAAAATTCTCCAATTTCTAAAGAGCTCCCATTCCCTAACTCGTGATATGAGTTATAGGACTATTAAATAACCATTATATTTTCCTTTACAATCGATACAAACACATCCCGTGGGGATATCGATTGACAACAACCCATTAATCGACATTGGAAACTCAATCGCTGACTCTCCTAGTTACCAACTTTCAAACGTCATCAGAGGATTGACTAAACCTTTGCATCTAACCTTAGAAGAGTTCTTATCTCTTGATGGTGGGACCCCTGAATTCACCTCACTCTCCACCTCAAACCCCCAAAGATCCACTTGAAGGAGAACTCAAGGAGGAAACCCTAGGAAGTCCAACAATTATGGCAGGAGTAAACATAAATCAACCAAATAATAAACCATGGCTAGCCCAAGATGTTGTTGCAGTACCATAAAACCGCTATATATGGTGTTGAAGTCCAATGGGGAGTTCCAATAGTACGAAAAAAATATATCGTACTATTGGACATTACTAAGTAATTAAAAAAAAATCATTATTATTATTCTTGGTTCCCTGACGTTCATTGACATTTTGGTGAAGTCCAATCATCATTTACATTCTGACTCCTATTCTAAGGTTATTTCAAGGTCCATGGGATGCACCATCGTCAAACACAGATTGTAGAGGCATGTTTCTAAAACCACGAGCTATAAAAACTCACTCAAGGACCTGTAAATACATGTAAAGTTAATTATGATCAACTTATATAACTATTGTATGGATCGAGTTGTTCCCCATGGGGATCATATAAATATATAGGTGTTCTCAAAATGTTCAATGTTTTGGATTTTTTTATCATAATCCGGTCATATAAAGGTTGTAAGTAGAGTGATAGGAAAGGAGAGGCTTTCTAGATAGACAATAGGAGGAATATTCATAGAGAGAAAAGGTGTGGGATCTCTATTTCACTTTTCTGACCAGTTTTTTAAGGGAGAATGTAACTGTGATGTCTGTCATGTAAATATTTATTGTTATGACGATTTTATGGAATATCAATACCTTTTTTATTCACATTTTTCTTTTTGTGATCTTTAGATATTTTCTACAATCTTTAAGAGATCTTTAATGCATCTTTATAATAATGTTTGAATCTACCTACAGGAAAATTAGAAGGTATGGCTAAGAGGGGGAAATTGAAGGAGGGTTAGTTATAAACTATGGAAGGGGAACTAGGTCACCAAGAAGAGGCAATATGTCCATTTATTTCACTCAAAAACATATCTATGAATGAGGTTATGTTTGGTAAATAGTTGACAATGGAAAGGTTTTTAAGAGTGGAGAATGCCCCTATTAAGGGTTCCTTAGGATCTATATAACATTTAATTCTCAGGGCTCATACATCCCCTTCAAAAAATGATCCTTGAAAAGGGTTATTGATGTGAACAAATTTGACATCCTCCTCCTATAAGAGACAATGTCAAATGGGAATGAAATAGCTAGCTATCTAAGTGGATTGATTGGGGGTTATAAGTTTAAATTCATTTATGCTAGAGAAAGGTATGTGGGGATCATTAGAAAATTTGTACATCTGTCTATACGTTTGTTTGTTCAATTCTAAACTTAAAACCCTTTGTTGTGAAAAAATACCAAAATTGTTTTGTAGGACAAAGAGGAAAAAATGTTCCTTGGTGCAAATTTCATGCTAGCATACACTAAAATGCACCCCTAGGTTTGAAAAACACATTCAGTTTGAGTGGTTCAAACTGTAAATGAGTTTCTAAGTAATTTTACATAAGCTTATATACTTAGTTTTTCATTTGCATTCATAAAATACTTTGTTGTGCAAAAATAGGCAACAAATGCCTAGTAAGACCCTAGAAATGCATAATTTGTTTGTAAAAAGTAACTCAAGGTTTTATTATACCATAGGTTTGAGTTGTGCATGTTTTTAGGGGTGAGTTTTATCATATTATACCTTATCATGTTGTTAATTTTGCAATTGAAATTTAGAAGTGGTTGTTGTGAAAAAGAGGGAAAGTTTTCCTTGTAAATTGGAAGGTCAAAATTGTACTAAGTGATGAAATTAAATGCACGCCCAAGCTTCCTTGTAGCACCTAATTTTTTTTATAAGTTGTACGATGGATATGTCTATATTCAATATTTACTTGTTTCATCTAAAGCAAAATTTTAGAACATAAGAGGTTGATTTCAGGCACCTAGATTTGGGATTTCATATAAATCTGAAGTGGAAACTCCCTTAGAGTAAAATGCACACCCTAGTATGAATTTTGACCCAGATTGAGTGGTCCAACTTGAAGAAGTTTTAATTTGTGAATTTACACCTTGAAATAGCCTTATATTGGTGTTTACAGACAAAAAACTACTTGATGTGCATAAAGGCTAAAAATTCCCTTGTAAAACCGAAGGGCCAATTTGTTAAAGTCGGCTATAGGAAAGTGCACGCCCAAAGTTGGATAATCCTCCAAAATTTAATATTTAATTTGTAAATTGATTATTAAAACATTTTTAACATGTTTGTACAATTAGGAGTGCATTTTCACTCCAATAAGGATGATTTCTATTCATATATATTCATGACCTTTTGATGAATCAAAGGATTGTTGAAAACCTCTTACTCCAATCCTAGGAATCTTGTTATCTAGCAATTTATTTACTGCAAAAAATATTAGCAACTCACAAAAAAATACACTGATGGAATATTCAACTCAAATAAAGATAGCAGAAGAAAAACTGGGAACCAAATCATGCACACATAAACACCAATATTTTTTGGTAGATACCCCTAGAAAAACCCTGAAGGGAAAACCAACACTGATAATGATTGTATTATGCTAAAATCAGGGCTCCCATAATAGGGATTGTGACCCACTGAGAGAAATAAAACTGCAAACAAACTTGGAAAATGATGATCTGTTGTACAACCCATATTTACATGATTTTAGAGGTGTACTTACCTATCCTTAAGTTCCCCCATGTATACGTGCTTGTCTCCACTAGAGCCTGCGTACACATACAAAAACAATGTATGGAAACCATTTTACTTTTGCAACCCTTTCTTGTGGCTTCTCTTGATTGAAACCCACTTGCAACTACCTATGTTCTCTCTTCTCCTTAACATGTATGATCTCTATATGGAAGTCCTTCTCCACCTGTCCATGATCTCCTTGAATCATAGTCCTTCATGATCCAACCCTCTCTATGTCAACTCTCTCAACACAACTCCTGTCAAGTGTCTTCTCCTTTACCCTAGCCTTGCTTTTATAATCTTGAGTTATAACCTAACCTTAATCTCCAAAGTGATTGACAACTGAGATTACTTGTGACCTCACTTGAGATCAATGGCTAAAATTAAAACTGCTAACTTTTAGCATTTCCTTAAATAACTCAATTAATTCAAACAATTAATTAACAAAACAAATTTACTTTAATAATTCATTTAACTAAAGTGAATTCAAGGATAGAAGGATTTGAATGATTTCCACATGTCTAGACACATAGACCTATGTGAAAATGCATGTTTGATGTTGCCACTAACATCAACACTCCCTCTTAGCAAGGAAGGTATTATGCACCACTCCAAGTATATCTCTAATGAAAACAAACTTCCCTTTATCTAAGGGTTTGTTCAGAATATTTGCAACCTACTCATCTGTGGAAATATACTGAAGATTCACTTCTCCCTTTTGGATCCTATCCCAAATGAAGTGGTATCTGATATAAATATGCATGGACATGTAATGGAATATTGGATTCTTTGAGTGTTTCATACAACTATGATTATCATAATATATCATAGTAGGCTCCATCTCCCGATAAAATAAACTTGTAAGCAATATGTGAAGCCAAATGGCTTCACAATTAGCCATACTTGCTGAAATATACTCTACCTCTGCTGAAAGGAGTGTTATATAAGTATTCTTCTTGATGAACCAACTAATCATGGTTGATACAAAGATGAAGTAGCACCCCAAGGTGATATTTCTATATATTGCACTCCCTGCCCAATATGAGTCTGAGTATCCATGCAACTCCACTCCATATCCTCCAATATATATGAATCCATAGTCTAATAAACCTCTTAATTACCTAAGCACATGCTTTGCTACGATCCAATGCACTTGCCTCAGCTCCACCATGAACTGACTCAAGGTGTTCACAGTAAAACAAATATTTTACTTGGTGTTGACCAGATGTTGGTTGTGGAACCTAATTGTCTTCCTGATTCAGAGGTCTATGTTTCAACCGTGTTTGGATCCCATTTCTTGACAAGGGGGCATGGGGGGACTTTCGTCCACACATATTTCACCAAGGGGGTCTGTGGGGGTGGATAAAATCGTTTGGAGCCTCCCCTGGTGAGGGTTTGGGTGCAACGCCCCCGAAGAGAATTTTTTGGGAAAATTTCCTTATAAAATATTATAATTTCATAGTAAATATGAAGTGTTCATCATTAGGTTGCACATATGATGATAGAAGTTATGTTAGGGTTTTTTTCCCTAGAAGGAATCCCTCTTTTATGTATGAGGGAATTGTATTGTGACTATGATATTTGTGAGTGAATATTTTATTTTGAGAGAGGAGACTGTAAGAAAAGAAGAGGACGTTACATCAAGTATGTTGTAGGTTGTATCCCTTAATTTGTTGGATAATAATAAAGGAAGGACTGGATATTTCTCTAGTGGAAGTATCCCATATTGGGTGAACCACATATATTTGTGTCTCTATTGTATTGTGTATCTTTGGTGTTTTATTTCCACATATGTTTTATATTATTACTCTCCAATCCTCTTTTTTCTAGCAATTGGTATTAGAGCGAAGGGTAACTCACAAGAAAAGAGAGTTTCTAGTTTGTGTGGGAGCAATGGTGGAAGATGGAAATTTTAGGATGAAAAATTTAATGGCCAAAACTACCAGTTATGGAAGATGAAAATGGAGCACTATCTATATTAGAAGGATATTTTCCTACTGTTGGGCCGAAAAACAAAGAAACTGTCAATTATGAAGGATGAAGAATGAGAGGTTCTTGATAGAAAGGCACTAGGAACAATACGACTGTGCCTAGCAACGTTAATGGATTTCAACATTTCAAAAGAAAATACAATAGATTATTTGATGAAGGCATTGGATAAACTATATGAAAAACCCTCAGCTTCCAACAAGGTATTTATAATGAAGAGATTATTTAATATGAAGATGTTAAAAGGTGGATGTGATGCCACTCATTTAAATGAATTTAATACAATTAATAATAAGCTAAGTTTTGTAGGAGTGAACTTTGATGATGAGGTTAGGTCTCGTCTAATATTGTGCTCATTGCTAGAAATATGGAATGAATTGGTCATGGTTGTAAGTAAATTTGTCTCTAGATAAAAAAACCTCAAATTGATGATGTTGTTGGTGTTATCCTTAGCGAGGAAATGTGACCGAAAATCACAGGTGAGACATTAGGTAATGTGTTGACCATGGAGAACAGGGTAAGACAAAGTGAAAGTGGAAAGATCCTAGGGAACTATGGGAAGTATAGGAAGGGAAGATA
>SNQJ01S0021390.1:30656-42826 GCA_010110895.2 Picea sitchensis | reverse complement strand
TATATATATCATATAATATATGATATGATATTTATAATACAAGGTATAAATATATATAATAAATAAGTAGTTATTTATTATCCAAGGGACACATCCTTTCATGGATGGTCACCATATGTTATCTATATATGGAACACTCATCATTGTAATAATATATCGAATACAAAATATCATCTCATATAGAAAAATTAACATGGTTTCAGAGCAGGACTGGGCTTGAATCCCTCATGGGAGGGCCCAGGAAAATGAGAGATATCTTGCATTTTGTGAAGAGTTTTTAAGAATGTAATATGTATTGTTATGACCTCATTGGAATGGATGGTGTAACCAACTTGTACTTGAAGCTACAATGGATTTTGCAAGTGTGAAAAGTTGGAACACACCTATATATGAACAAGCATTCCCTTCAAATGAATACACATTGGACATTGAAATAGTTTTACAGCAACCTGTAGATTGATCTCACTTGCTTTCGTTCAACTTTACTTTTATCAATCGCTCTTTGTCCAGTATCCATTTTGGGATTTCTTGATGAATTAGTTTATCTGGCATGAAATATTCCTCCCTGTCAATAGAGAGAAATTTATGATTCTTGTACTATAGGGATTTTTCCAAATTGTTGCTCCAGTTTTTACATCGGGTGGGTAATCGCTTTTCTGTGTCTGATATTGTGGGTTGTGATAAACCTTTGAGGGATATTATATGTATTTCAATTCAATGGAAAGAAAAGGAGAAGTCCTCCCTATGTCTCTAAGTGCACTTCTAAACAATTCCTACGATGTATTTCCCCAACACAAGGCTCTCATTTTGTCCGGAAAATTTGAAGCTACATATGCGAAAATGCAAAGGCTTGTTAATATATGTTTTGCTAAGTTAAGAAAAACTAGGATTGGAAGCGAGGATGTGGTGGCTCTCTCCTTTCCTAACTCTATTGAGTATGTGATATTGTTCCTTGCCGTGATTAGGGCCAGAGTAGTTGCAACACCACTGAATTATGCCTACACTAAAGATGAATTAGAGTTATGTCTAGAGGATTCCAGGTCCAAAATTATTATAGTTGCCATGAAAGGAAATTTTTCGGTCGAAATGGAAACCACAAAGCTCTACCTCTCTATGGTTGCATCAAAATTCTTCCTTGATACTGATAGATATGAAACAGTCAAGTTCCACCTGAGGTCGAACTTTGTGGCATCCTAGGGAAATGACGAGGTTAGTGACGTTGGCCTGAACCTAGAAGACGATAAAACACTATTTATTCACACATCTGGCACCACTAGCCGACCCAAGGGAATCCTGTTAACGCAATTAAATATGGTGACATCTAATTGTATGATTTTATTGTTTATATTTGAGACATATCCTAGTACATTGGTGAAGTCGACCCTAGCCTTAGACATCAGTTTTTTGAACTGTGAAATGATGGACTCGGGAGATTCACACTTTTTAAACCGAGTCTCCTATTTTTTATTTGCAGTGATGGTGATTTTGGAAATGGCTCATGTATCTGATGAAACAGTTCATCACCACAAATGGAAGCTTAGTTACCAAAACCGGTCTCTTGATTGTATGCAAAGGATGATCATCTCCATTAATGGGAAGTATTTGGGTTCAACTATCAGAACTTGGGAAGTAGACACCAATGTTGTTGAATCAGATAACCAGATGCCCACTGAAAATTTTGTTATATACCAATGTTAGTGAATCAATTGACGTTGAAACATGGCTTAGAGGTGAAGGCATGTTATACATGAAGAGACCCATTGCAGAACATCATAAATGATGAAGATGTTCTCTACTGGTTAAGCAACACCTCATCCATTGGACATGTGAGATGTACCACAACCAAAGTCTTTGTGGTGAGGAATGTGTATTTCTTCATTGCAGGCTAGAGATTTGGGTTTGTGGGTGTACCACACAACAAAAATCACATCAGTTAAAATTCATCAAGTGGTTGTTTGGAGTGAATTCTAGGTAAGGGGGAAATGTAGCATGCATATTGTTGATGTTTGAGGAAGCATCATGAGAGATTATCCCCAGAGGGTCCTGTGTGGAATAGTAGGGGAAGATGTGGACTTTATCCTGAAATGCCTCAGATGGTCAGATGAAAAAACCAAGACATTGGTTTCACGAGGAAACCTTAATATGTCTTGGGGTACATTGGTTCCATGAGGGAACCTCGATGTGTCCTGGAGATGTTTGAGGAAACATCATGAGACATTCTCTCTGGAGGGTCCTTTGTGGAATATTAGGGGGGAATGTGGAATTCATACTGACGTGCCTCATATGGTCAGATGAAGGAACCAAGACATTGGTTTCATGAATAAACCTCAATATGTCTTTTGAGACATTGGTTCCATGAGGGAACCTTGATATGTCTTAGACATTGGTTCCATGAGGGAACCTCGATATGTCTTAGACATGTGTTCCACAAGGGAACCACAAGATGTATAGTATGGACACAGTTCATGAGTGAAGCTTGAGGTTGGACACTTCAAGACCAAGCTAGACCCTTCATGAAGAAAGGGTACATTTGTGGGGTACAATGAGTCTTCGAAGGAATATCGGATCTACATCCATGGTCAGAGACAAATTGAGGTGAGTAGATATGTTACCTTTGAGGAGGAGGTAGCATTTAAGCGATCTAGAGGATCTCACATGGAGATTTATAGTGAGAGATAGGAAGATATGGTGCATTATCCCCCTCACCCTCCAACAGTTCAGAGGGAGACAATTGAGCCTATTGATCCAATTGATTCCATTGATCCTGTAGCTACAGTTGATGTTCCTAGAGATATTGCAGTAGGTTGGAAGATACCTACATGGGCTCGTCAAACTCTAGAAGAGGAAGAAGGACATGCAACCCTTCGTGGTACCTTCTGAGAGAGAAATATACCTCAGAGATATTCATGCTATGTTGTATCTATGAGCCACATCATTGATTTTGAGTCTTCCTATTATGAGGAGTGTTGGCCCTCAACCAAGTTTTGAGGAAACCTTGGTCAGATTTGTCCCACTTTTGGATTTCGACACATTGGTCGAAGAAGGAGTGCCCAAGCGGAGTTGAGATCACAGATCTCACCCATGTTTTAGGGATATTTGGACCTAGTAAGGGGTTTTCTAGGGTTTTTGTAATGGGTTTATGGGATGTCGGCCCATGGGGTTTTCTCATGATTAGGCCTTATTGTAAGGGTTTGTAAAAGTATAAATAAAGAAGAATGTATTGTAGAAGGGGAGACGCTAAGTGCAAGTAGTTTGAGTGGATTTGTGTAATGGAATGTATGTGTGTTAAGGCTTTGTGCTCGATAGAGAGTTGGCTCTGTGCCTTGACCTAGTTTTGGAAGGAGGATCTGGTGCTCAGTGCGCAGATCTCATGTCTGGTGCGAAGCTTGACTTTGTGGCTTAGTGCACATGAGTAATTGAATGTAAGACATTGGCGAATAATAAAGAGGCGAAGCGGTTGGTGGGCATAGCCCCACACTGGGGTGAACCACATATATCTGGTGTCTTATGGTTTTCTTTGTGCTATGTCATTTTTGTCATAAATCTGATTAGTGCTTTTATTATGATGTATAAAAGATATATCTTTGTTTCTTAAGTTCTATTACTTGTGTTGATGAATGTTAGATCTAACCTATAGTGCTAAGTGATAAGTGTTTAAGGTGCATAATCTTTGTTGTTACTACGCTAGATCTATCTTTGGGTATGTTCTATGATGTTAATAAGGTTAATGAACTAATGTATGTCACTTCCTAAGCATTAACGAAATACTCTACGAAGTGTTATTATCACAGATCTGTGTCCCAGCTTGGTTACAGACACATGTGTCATGTAACCCCCCTTACTTCTACCTCGGGTGAGAATTCTCCTACTTCGCAAGTGTTGCCGAAAGGGCTGGTATTCGGGGTTTTGTTTGGTCTGTTGTTGAGCATTGAACCCCGGGTCTGCCCCTGTGCCAATAAATGGTTCCATTGTCGGGACCTAAAACTATGATTGTTGGGAACTGAAGTAAAGAAAAAGAGAAGCTTTGTATGTAGATGTGTTATTAAAGTGCACAATATTGTACTTGACTTGCGAAGCTTTGTGCTAAGAAAGAAATCTGATCTGAAGAAAAGAGGTAATATCCTAAAAGAGGCAAATCTTTGTGCTTTGACAAGAGAAAGATAAGTGAAATTTTTTGTTTTGAAAGCATGAACCTAAGTATGTTTACTAGATTATGTCCTAGTCTAAAGGATAGGGAGCAGATCAAAGAAAGAGTTGATTTGAGTAAATTTAATGAAGAAAGATATGTTATTCCTATGCATAGAAATATTTTTTGGACTAATAAGTGGATGCAGGAACCTAGAATTTTTTTTTGCAGATTGCAGGTCCAACACTATGATCCTAGGGGAAGTACAAAATACATAATAGGTTGGGGAACATTTAAAAGAAAAACATGATTGACAATGTGTTATAATTGCAGAAGGTCGGGACATATGGCTAAGGAATGTCTCGAGGTAGGCCCTATTTGTCTTTGTTGTAAGTTTGTTGGTCATTGTTGGCACAGAGGGGCAAACCCAGGGTTCAACGCTCAAGAGCACGCCAACAAAAACCTAACTAATGGCCCTTTTGGAAACACCTGCGAAGTAGATGAAGTCTCACCCAAGGTAGAGGCAGGGGTGGTTGCAAGACTCAGGTATCTGCAACCTTAGCTAGGACAAATATCTGTGATTATACTACTTACAATGCACGTAGAATCATTCAACCATTAATATCCAACCCTTATTATACTTTGTAGATAGCACAAAGCATCGCAATATTCACTTAGATCTACAGTATCTCAACACTTAGCAACAACAATACATCAGGTCCTACAGATCAGCACTAAGCACTCGCATATACATCAGATCTAACAATCATATATAACTAAGAAGCACAAAGCATAAGTGGATATATCAAAAGCACATAGCATAAGCAGAGATAAACACAATGAATCAAAGAATAGAGCGTTACACATAGATTTACGTGGTTCACCCCCACCCTGGGGCTACGTCCACCAACTCTTTTTCTTTATTAGTATATTCAATCATCAGTTACAACACAGAGAACAAAAACCCTTATTTGCAAAGGACATAATATCTGCATAGCTCACTAGATCTTTCTTCCTTACACTTCATCAAAAATCCTCTTACAACAAATTGCACTTAGCCTTGCAAGCTTCTTATGATCATGGACATAGAATTTACAATTGACTTCCGATCACACAGAAATAACTATTAGCACTAAGCCGTCTGCCATACATCACATAGATGCACTGCTACTTCTATCTAGCATAAGAATCTATTTATACATTACAAAAGTGGGCCTAAGCACGGGTAAACCCACGGGCCGACATCCCTTTCCCATTACATTAACCCAAAAGCCCTAATAGGGGCCCAAAAGTGGATCGAGATGCTTCGTTTGGAGGTACTTCTTTAACTAGCTGTCCCAGTTCCAAAATAGGTCAAAATGACCTAGGTTATCCCAAAACTTGGTCAAGGGCCAATAGGCCCCCAACACTCACCTGTGACTCATCCCGAGTCACTCTGGTCTACGCAATTCTGCTTCGAAGGTGTCAATCTTGGCTCAAGCTGATTCGACCTACTGCTTCGTTGTGGCCTCCTACTGGGTGAATTCTAGGATCACTGTGTCATTTACCGGTCCTTCCAGGTGTTGTTCAGTAGTGATGACGACTTGCTTAAGTTCTGCTCCCTGGCTTCAATCTCAACAAATAATATGCATGCCTTGTTTTTCACTGATTGGAGTTGCTGAGTGACTTCCATCACTTTGCTCTGGATCATATGTATCTATTGTTGAGTTGTGTGTTGTTCATGAGATCGTTTTATTCTATCCACTGTAGACAGATCCTTCAACTATGCCTGTAATGTATCTACATGCTTCTTTGCTTTCTGGAGTTGCGACTCCAGTGCTTGTAACTTCAGATTCTCTATAAGGTTCTCGTAGATTTGGGCACTTTGGTTACTGAGCTACTTTGGTTACTGAGCTAGATTTGGGCAAGAGATTTCAATCGGTCAACTATTCTTCGAGCAGTTGCTTCTCGCTGGTCTCTTATCTCCTGGGGGGTCTCGGGAACAACACAAAGTTCTAGATCAACAATGTGTTGTTGTATCTTCTGTACAATGTCTTCAATTTGGGCCACCTTCTGTGGAACTCTCTCTTCATCTGGTACTTCTATAATAGTCACAGAGCGGAGTGCTCTGTCGACTAGTTCCTTTACTTCAAGCTGCTCTGCAAGAAACTGTTCCTTGCTTTCTCTTTATCCCACTGTACTTGAAGAACATGTTTTTCTCTTTTGGCAACATTTCACTGCTCAACAAGTACTCCCTGTACCTATGTCAGAGCTTGGGTGGTTTGTGTTGTGTCTTCTAGAGCTTGTCGAAGGCGAGGTTCAACCATGTCAGCAATCTGGTGAAGTCAGGTTAGTTCGTCTCCTGGTTCTACTGTCCTTGTTGTCAGAGGCGTGGTGTGTACTGCACGACTAAACTGGAGTTCCTATTGAACTCCTTAGAGTTTGATCTCTATACAGTTATACATCTGCTCTTGCTTCGCCTCCTCCTTCTCTATTATCTCCTTTGAAGCATCATTCACTACTGCAATGATGAAATCAAAGTCATCCAATGTGAGGTCAGTTCACATATTGGTTATAGGGGTCCTAGGCTTCTTTCGAGAGGATTCTTTCAGAGGTGAGGCCTTCCTTTTCTTTGACGAGTCTTCTTCTTCCCTAGGCGGTGGTACTTCACCTTTATGTTGTTCAATTCATGCACCTTCTATATCTTCACCATCACCTCCTTCATTTGGTGTGATAGAGGTAGTCCTTATAGATTCACTGTCTACTTTGTGAACCTCTTCAGGCTTCTTTGTTTTGCTTTCTCCCAATGTGTCCAGTACAATCTTTGGGCTATCAACATCGGACAGCTTTGCGGGGTTCGCTGGAATGAGAAGGTACATTGACCAATCCTTGGTGATCTCTTCGAGGTCTTCTTTAGTCAACTTGTAATAAGACTGCAACTGTTGCTTATGTTCATCAACTCACGTTGTTATATATCCGCGCTGAACTTCATTAAGGGTATGAATCTGTGGAGTATATTTGGGGTCATGCAAGGCGTAGCCTGGATGGCGGTATTCAACTAGTTGTAGTATACGTGAAAGATGACATTCGACTGCCATTGCTTGTTCATATTGGTCGAGTACCACAAGGTACTAAACCTCGTAGCCAAAGGTTCAAATGGATCGTTCTCTGGGAAAGTGGCACCCTTCGGCATATCCCATGCTATGAAGGTGATCAATATGAGAAGCCAACTGAAATGGAACTCATACCTTTGGTCTTGTGCTTCCCTGCAATCCAATTCAAGCTGATTCACCAAGTACTTCACTGAATTCATTTGAAGTCCTTCTGCGCACTTCCCTGCGAGATCGACTACGAATCCAGTTACTTAGGTGGGCCGATTTTTGTGGACTAGCTTTCCTATGATCAACTGACAGGAAAAGTACACTGCACCACTCTGAATAGAGGCTACCTTGTAGCCTCATGTGCCCTTATCGACATTGCCATAGGTTTCTTTGATCTTCACTGCCAGTGCTCTTTCAGTGGTCTTTCCAGGATAGAACTCCTGTGGATCAGGACCTTGCATGTTGAGTCATGTGATCCGATTAATAAAGGTGGGATCCACCGTGACACGATAGTTCAACCACAAGTAGCCTCCATGATAGAAATATAGAAGTAGCTTTACGCATGCATTCACCTCTTGGTGTCTGCCAAAGTGTGGGATCTTCATGACATTCAACAATGTTGACTGCGCGAGGTTCTGGGTCCAAGACTATGAAACAATCTTCGAGTTTTTTCCCTTCATCTTCATTAGATACTTGTGCGGAGCGAGCATACTGTAGACTTTCCTATCACTGAGGTTGAAGTTTCTAAACTTCAATGCTGCGAGCTTGTCCTGATCAGTTAGAACTGTGAACACCCCTTTTGGCAGGTACGCATTAACCATAGCATACTCAAATTCTTGAGGCACACTGTCACGGGGTAGGTAAGCAAGAAAAATTCTCGAAATTAGTTTAGCGTTCGCCAAATCATCTATATGTTTAGTACGCTTCTCGTCGACCTGTCAAGACGATCCTGCTTGGGCAGTGGACGTAGAAGCTGCTACTCCTCTTGTCGATGATGCTTAGATTATAGTGGACATTCCTCTTCCTGACATGACTCTCTCAGTCATTAAATCAAGGAGGACTTATGTGAGGGACTCTTCGACTGGGGTGAGTTCGTCAGACATACGCACATGGAATAAATAATCAGGGTCACAATGATCTTGGGCACTGCATGGGAATGAATAACAAGGATGTGATGATCAGTGTAGACACTTGCTAGTCTGTGAGATTCAATTTCAAAGATGGAAAAAATGTTCTTCGGGCATGGTGCAATGAGATAAATAGGTAATCTTAGAAACAGTCTGCTTGCAATGGGTATGGGGCCTCCGTTAACTTTGTTCTATCCGTTCTGGCGATGTCCAACGGTCTGGTGGTGATCCTTTAATGTTTTTCTATCCCTTTGGGGCAGAAGTCGAATGGGTATATCGGCTTCCAACGACTATATTTCTTCACCATGGAAAAGTGACCCATGTCGTTGTTCTGATATCTCGGTGAAGCTCAAATTCTGCGATGTTCCATCTGGAATCTCTTGCAATTTTTCCCTCTTCCTATTTAAGTTTCTAGATTTCTTTCCAATGAGCTTCATCTCAGTAGTTATTTTCCCATTCTGATTCCTATTTTCCTTAGATATAGTCACTTCGCTCTACTCAGTTTCTTTCTTACAGTTCAGGTATAACATCTCTTCTTTATCCGAGATAGAAACTTCGGTCTTCTGTGAGTCCTCTGGCATTCTAATGACTTCGACGTCCGAGTTCCTAGTGTGATATGGCTTCGATCTATTCTCTTGTTCTTCAATCAACTACGTGATCCTTCTGGTCATGAAGTATTTTAACTCTTATCTCTGTTGTTCTAAAACTTTTTCATCTTCCTTCTTTCTGGCTTGATCTCTTTCAATCCAAGGATTTCCAAGTAACATAGTAAACGGGGCACTATCCTCAATGAATTTGATAATCTCAAAATCTTCCTCTGTCGAAGTTCCATTGGCATTCATAGATATGTAAGTGAGCCTTCCACATAGGTTTACCAGTTTTCCTCTGAATAACCCTATTCCTCCTAGATATGGAGTCATAGAAGACCTGCCAATAGCTTCCCAAGTTTTTTTTGTCATAACATTCCCTGTGTTTCCTCATCCAAAACACAATCAATGTCGAAGTCTCCCATTCTTACCTTGTTACATTATTTTTCTTTAAATATCTCTTCTAATCTAACATGTTGATGGTCATTCAAGGTGTCTTTCATCTGTAGTAACATCTTCTATGATTCTTTTAGGGGTTCTATTATTTCTGTATCTACTTTAGGGTTTTCTTCATGCAGATTCATTTTTCAATCTTAGCAATCATTCTAGGGAAATCCAATACTTCGTGATCTAGATCTCTGCAACAAAGACAACTGGGTCCTCCACTAGGGAATTCTTTAGCTAGATGTCCTGGTCTTCAACAAATGTAACAGAGGGTTAGTCCTCTTTTTCTTGTAACTAATCCCCAGCCTCTTATGTACTTCGCACTGTGATCATAGGGGTCAATCTGCAATAAATTCTTTCTAGGATCCTTCATCCATTTTTTAGTCCAAACATTCTTTCAGTGCATAAGTATAACATATCTATCATTATACTTATCATATCTATTCATATCAAACTTTCCTTCATCTAACAATTCCCTAGTTTTCAAGCTAGGACAGAATCTACCAAGAATACCTAAATCCATGCTTTTAGAAACAAAAATTTCTACTAGTCTTACTTTTACAGAGCACAAAGATTTTAGATCTAGAACTTTCTTACCTTTATCAGAGCACAGAACTTACAGATCTTACCTCTTTCTTTCATATCTGACCTCTTTTCTTCAGGAGCTTCCACTTTTACTCTTCTTAGATCACAAATCGTTTAGATCTGGCTTCTTTTCTTCAATATCAACCTCTTTTCTTGCAGATCTGACCTCTTCTCTTCAGATCTGACCTTTCTTTCTTGGCACAAAGCTTCACAGGTCAAGTAGGACACTGTGCACTTGGGAAACATATCTATGCATAGATCTTACTTTGCACAAAAATTATTCTTCTCTAGTTCCCAAGAAACACAGTTTCACGTCCCAATACTGCACACTTCAACAATAGATCTATGCACAAAGATTCTCTTTTCTTTACTTCAGTTCCCAACAATCACAGTTTCAGGTCTCGACAATGAAACCATTTTTTGGAACAGAGGGGAAGACCCAAGGCTCAATGCTCAAGAGCACACCAACAAAACTATAACTATTGGCCCTTTCGGTAACACCTGTGAAGCAGATGAAGTCTCACCCAAGGTAGAGGTAGGGGTGGTTGCAAGACTCAAGTTTCTACAACCTTAGCTGGGAAATAGATCTGTGATTATACTACTTACAATGCATGTAGAATCAGTCAACCATTAATATCCAACCCTTATTCTACTTCGCAGATAGCACAAAGCATCACAATATTCACTTAGATCTACAGTATATCGACACTTAGCAAAAATAATACATCGGGTCCTGCAGATCAGCACTAATCACTTGCATATTCATCAGATCTAACAATCATATATATCTAAGAAGCACAAAGCATAGGTGAATATATCAAAATCACATAGCATAAGCAGAGATAAACACAATGAATCAAAGCATAGAGCATGACACATAGATTTACATGGTTCACCCCCACCCTGGGGCTATGCCCACCAACTCTTCTTCTTTATTAGTATCTTCAATAGTTAGTTACAACACAAAGCACAAAAACCCTTGTTTGCAAAGGACATAAGATCTATGCAGCTCGCTAGATCCTTCTTCCTTAAACTTCAGCACAAAGCCTCTTACAACAACTTGCACTTAGCCTTGCAAGCTTCTTATGATCATGCACAAAGCATTTACAATCCACTTCCGATCACACAGATCTAACTATTTTCACTAAGTTGTCTTCCATACATCACATAGATGCACTGCTACTTCTATCTAGCCTAAGCATCTATTTATACATTACAAAAGTGGGCCTAAGCATGGGTAAACCCATCGACCGACATCCCTTTCCCATTACATTAACCCAAAAACCCTAATAGGGGCCCAAAAATGGACCGAGATGCTTCACTTGGCAGTCCTTCTTTGACTAGCTGTCACAGTTCCAAAATAGGTCAAAATGACCCAGGTTATCCCAAAACTTGATCAAGGGCCAACAATCATGAGGTTGAGGATTGTCTAAGGATTATTGCTAAAGTTGAAGGGATGAACATGAGACAAGAAAAATATGAAGAAAGTCAAGAGACTAAGGGCATGTTATAAATTCATAAATAGAAAAGGTCAGAGGAAGTTCAGACTATGTTATTACAGATGAAAGAAACGATTGATGCTCAAAAATATGCCAGTTTACCAGAGATCCTAAAATCAAAACAACGCATAAATGCAAGAATATAATACTTCGACATCGACTGTGTCTTGGATGAATAAACACAAGTGAATACTATGACAGAAGAGACTTGGGAAATTTTGGGAAATCCTACTGTGGTACCTTCGTTAGGAAGGATAGGCTTGTTTAAGGGAAAGATGATAACCTTATGTGGAAGAGTTACTAATGTACCTATTATTGTTCATGGAACATCGACTGGAGAAGCGTTTGAAGTCACTCAGCTTGTTGAGGAAAACGCCCCTTTCCCACTATTGTTAGGTAAGAATTGGATTCAAAAGGATCAGATCAGAAGGAAAGCATAGGAAGAAGCTATAGAAAATAAAAATCAAGAACTAAGGGATTTCATAGCTAGGAAAATAGATCAACTAATAGAAGAATGAGAGAATACGTTGAAGAAACAAAACAAAGTAACAATGTGGGAGGGATAGAAGGTAAGAGAATCATCTATCAAGGTTGAAAGAATGAAAGAAGGCTTGAAGGACCTATCTATTCAAGAGAGAAGTATGTCCACTCAGGAAGTGTTAAGAAAAGAGATATTAACTTCAGACCCTTTGAGGGCACCTCAACAGTGCGAAGCCACTGTG
>SNQJ01S0021390.1:18009-29244 GCA_010110895.2 Picea sitchensis | reverse complement strand
TTCATCCTGCACAGGTTGCAGATTCTGTGTGAATTCCATTACCTTTACCTAGAGGGCAGTGATCTATTGTTGTACTACACACTGCTCCTGGGATCTCTTCATTCTTTCAACTACAGTGAGCAACTTCATCTGTTCCTGCACAAAAAATGTTTGATGTTGCGCCTCCTGTAACTGCGCTTCCATCTTTCTTAGCTCTAGATCCTTAACGAGGTGTTCATATGTCTATGTGCTTCTATCACTCATTTATTTTCACTCCGAGGTGAGGGCTCTTATCCTTACTACTTTGTTCTTAGCAGTTTCCTCCCTTTGGTCACAAACCTCCTGCAGGGTGCTCGACACTACTTGGGCCTCCAATTCTGCTATCCTAAGTTGAAGCTGTTGGATGATCTCAATGATCTTCGCTACTTGAGCCTCAGCTGACTCTTTCTCCTCCTGTGCCAGGCCTGGAACAAAGTGACATTATTTACTCACTACTTCCTTGACCATGGACCGTTCTACGAGAAACTTCTCCTTTTCTCTCTGTAGCTGGGCTTTTTCCTCCTGGAGCTTCACCTCAAGCTCTGCTTTCTCACTTTCCTAGGATGCTACATTTTCCTGCGCTGCTCTTAATTGTGCTAGGAATCCATATTTCTCCTATTTCAAGGCTTTTGTGGCCTTCTCCTTCTCTTCCGAGACTCTCTGAATTTGAGCTTATGTCACATCCGCAAGTCTTCTCAATTGGGTTGGTTCATCCCCCAATTCTGTAGTCTATGACGGGGGAGGCGCAATAGATACCGCACGGACCAAACAAACAACTTGTTGTACTTCCTTCAATTCCTTTTAGATCCTTCAATATATCTCCTCCTGCTTCTCTCCATATCTATGCAAGATGTCCTCGGAATCTTCCTCCATAGCTCTGTGGACCAGACTGATATCGTCCTCCATGAGAGTGGCCTCTAACTGGGGCTTATTAGCGCATGTTTTCTTCCTTGTTGAAGGTTTCTTTCGAGACACCTTCCTCTTCTATGGTGTTATTTTCCCAATAGGGGGATCCTCAAGTGGAGGGGTGGTATCTTCGCCTCCTCCTTTCCCTTTTGCTTCGTCTTCTCCTCCTCCTAGCGAGCCAGACCCATTATCTTTAGAAGCGTTTTCCTCCTCATTGCTTTCTATATCATGGACTTCCTCCTACTTTTTTTCTGCTTTGTCCCACCGTATTGTCCAACATGCTCAAGTCAGGTGACTATGGGGCTACTTATGGTGTCAATGTCGGAGAGTTCTGCATTAGTGATAGGTACAATAAATTCCTCCAGCCACTCCTTTGTAATCTACTCTATGTCTTCATCTGTTAGCTTGTAGTACAACTGTAACTCTTCCTGGTTCTTATCTCGGCGTGCAGTGATGTATATGACATGTGGATCTGCATGGAATTTTTCTATTGGTTGGTACCGGTGTAGGGTGTGCGATGTCATGCATGGAAATGATTCAATGGAAACCTTTAATTGCTGATAGTATGCATGAAACATGGTATTGGACTGCCACTGCTTCGTCATGTCGTTGGTGTGCCACATGGTGGAAAACCTAGCAGCCAACGACTATGAGGGTTTGATCTCTGGGAAGGTGGATCCTTCAGGCATTTTCCAAGCGACAAATGCGATCAAAATGATCAGCTAGTTATAATGGAATTCATATATGAAGTCCTGGGATTCGCGGAAATATTTATCTAGCTCATTGACGAGGTAATTCATCCAGTTCATCTACATTCCATCCAAACATTTTCCTGCGAGGTCCACCATGAACCCAGTGACCTGTGTGGGGCGGTTCTTCCTTACGAGATTTCCAGCTAGGAGTTGGCAAGTGAGGTGCACTGTGCCATCCTGTATAGAGGCTACCTTGTAACCTTTCTTCATGTTCTCTACTTATCCATAAGCTTCCTTCATGCGTTGTGCCAAGGAACGATCTGTTGAGCACTCAACACACCCTAAAAATCCTATGTCTAAAATTTTACTTTTTGGGTACCACTTGATCTTTTGCATTATTTAATTCAACTTCATTGTTAAAATGTTGCCTCTGCTTATAGCTTTGATTCTCATTTAAGTCTCTCAAAGTTTGCATGAATATGTGATAACCCATAACTTAAAATACTAACATTAAATAAAGAATCGACAGTCCAAAACATTTCCCTGCACACTCAAAGATTCAACATCGAGAATAATTAGAGATGAAGGAAAATCATTCGAAGAAATCGTAGTTTTCGAGCGTTGATATTCATTGGCATCGGCAGAAGGGAGTTTTTCTTTCATGACGAGCTTCATACAAAGATATCGTCGATGACCGATCCCCTTCAGCATAGGGAAAAGGCGAGGAGAATAAATGTTAACGAAAGAGGAAACGATATCGCCGATCGCCGACACCCGATGCGCTTAGAAAAATTGGAGAATATCGAGTCACGACAGACATTCAGACCACGCTAAAAATTTTACTCCGATCGTCGATTTCCAGAACATCCCAACATCGGGAGTTTTTAGGACATTAACCCAAAGGAAAATACACAATACGTTTATCTTCGAACGTTGATCCTCGATACCTTTTCAGCATCGGCCATCCCAGGTTTATCTTAGATCATACGTTTTGAACAAAGTCCCAAGCCCGACTATTACCCATGAGCTAAGTCACCGGTCTTCGATGTCATATGTCCCAAACCAGTTTTTCCATGACGGTACCACCGAGCATGAATTATGGGCTGAATTAGAGATAATACAGTTTGTCCAAATGAAGAAAACACATGGGTGTTGTGCAGTGAATCCTAGGCTCGAAAGTACATTCCAAATCAGACAGGAAAATATATGGACAAAACACACAGGGAATTCATATACAAACAAAAAATTAATACATTCAATTACTATAACTAGAATCCTTCCATCGGTGTCTCATGAATTTTACATTATATGTCGACCAAGATCAAAGTACATACAATAGACATTCTCGACACTATGTGGCTAACCAATCTGGGCTACCTTGAAAAATTGAGATTTATAGGTAAAGGCGTCGCTTGGTTTCCCCACTCTCTAGTCACTATCCCTAGAATCTAGGAAACATGTTTTCTTTTCTTCTGACGCCCTTTGTGCTTTGTGTAGCTGCACGATTGTATCATGCACTTCCCAAATCTACCTTTTGATCCACTTCACGTTCCCTTCGTGACTTTTCGATGCTGACACCTCAAGGGCCTTTGCTGCCAAATATCGTTTTAATTCTTTGTTTTCTTGATAGAGTTCGGCGAGCAAGATTTGTGTCTATTCTAGTTGTTGATTCAGCCCTTGAATGTTAGCACCCACGACATCTGTCCTCCTCATCCTGATCCCACTTTCCCAACAAATTCCTTTGATTGGCTCCAGCCGAATAGCGTGCATAAGTATTTTCTCGACGATCGATCTTGCGCATGGCTCACTTAAGACCTGGGTTTCCCCAACTTCCTTTTTCTTCCTCAGCCTGCCCCTTTTCCGGGGTATCTGCTATGATGGAGACATGTCTTTAAACGATATTCTCTCTAGTGCGACTTCTTCCACGTTATCCTTCGTGAGGTGTGATATCATCGTTTCTGCACATAGATGGAAATTCCCCTTTGAAACCTTAGGGTTGCCCGCTGCAAGTAAGAATAAATCTCAGTCTCGTTGGGGCACAAGCCTGGTGCTTATGCTGCTCTGCATGCCCTTTCTTATGTTGTGAGAGGTTCCCATGGTACAACATGTATCTGTTATACGCGGGGAATTTTGTGAGGGTCTGAAGTAGAAATATCGATCAATCTGGACTCGCGAGATGAACTACCAACAATGCATAAGCTCGGCTGGTGAGCAAAATGCATGCAGAACAATCTAGAATTTATAACCGAGCGTGTAGTGAGTGGAAATGTGTTGGGGAACACTGAATTCATGGAAACTGGATGTTTTGAAGAAAACTAAAGGTTTTCTGTGGAATATCCATGCGACGAGTACATTCTGGGGTGTGCGAGGTATGGTTGTTAAGAGTTGTAGAGAATATATGATATGAGCATCGTGATTTATTATCTTGTAAGCCTTCATGATGAGCTTATAATGGTTGATGCACTTACCAACGTGAATTCTATTTAGACAAATGACCTTGACCTAAAACCCATAAAAACCTCCCTTATGATAGGATCAGACCCTTTTGGAACATACTCGTACTTTCAGCACATGTTTGGCTCTGACATCCTTTCTTGACTCCAAGGGCCAACTGCCCAGTGGTGTAACTTCAACTTTCATTTTCTTCTGTACCTGACCTTTTCATGTTGTGGCACGCGGATGTAAACTACCCTAACTAGAGAAAAATGATGGCACTAATAGAAGAGGGGGGCGAGAAGTTTGAAAGATTGCAGATATCATGTAAGTATCAAACAACCAGGTTAGCAAGCTTTACAGGTATGTACTAGTCTAGATTCTTCACATTTACACTTTATACATATGTTTTTACCAAGTGTGGTTCTATACGCAGTCTCTAAATGATTTTAATTTCAATTGCAGGAAAGATGCCTCCAAGTGTTGAACAAGAATGGCTTGGGAGCCTCGTTGGGAGATTCAAGAAAATAAGTCAAGTGCGAAAGGAGCTGAGTCAAAATTAACAAAGGAAGTGAAGGATATTGGACTCCCCAAGTTTGGCATGCATAGTGACTCCATCAATTGGCGTGGAAAATTAAATCGCACACCGAGAAAGATTCATCATGGGCTAAAGGAATAGCAAAGGTGACAGATGCAAGAGAGCCAGGTCAAGCATGACAATTTATGGAAAACCCTATCCGAGATCGAGCTATGCTACAATAGTTAAGTGCTAGTTTGGTCAATTATCAGACACATGTGGTGGATATCAGAGAAATTTTACGCAGCCCAGATGGAACAACACTGATTTCCATATGCCCACACCTATGAGGCGTTATTCATCAACTGGTCAGAATCTGAGAAGAATCACATGTTTAAATTGATACCTTGAGATACTCTTAGACTTGTTGATAGGAGAATTCCACATGGCGAATTTTGTTTTACTTATCTACAATTAGCCATTATTTCCAGTTGAATTTTATGTTATAAATAAGAGCATCGACCAATTAGTTATGGGTCAATGGTTGTTTCAAGAAACTCTCTTTTCTGGTTTTTTAAGAATTATTTTGGAGCTACCTTTAATTGAGAAGTCCTTCTGGACCAGAGACAAGTTATATTTTCATCAAATGCATGTATGATTGGATGTGGAGAAGAACTATTTCCTATCTTGTTTCATGAATGGATTTTGTAATGAGTAAGATCTATTAAATCCATTGATAAGTTATCTAATGCAATGTTTTATAGTTCTTTATTTAATGATGAAGATGAATCTTTGCATTATTATGTGATGAATGATTAGAGTTAAGTGAATTATTTTACTTGCCATTATTTATTGCATATGTGTTTTCTTTCTAATGATTTCTATCTCAATGAGTAATTGGATACTCACACGGTTAATGTATTAGTACTAGGCATGTGGTATAGGATTGTTGTCTTCATGCTTGAGTAGCGGGTTATCCCAAGCTCAACCTCTTCTCCAGTAGTTAAACTTATTCTTTTTTTTTAACCTAGTTGGTTTATACCGGCTCCCATCTTATATCGGTCCCACTTAAGAGAAAATACAAAAAGAGAAAGTCCAAACCGAAGGAGAGGCCTTCACAAAAAAATGTACAGAACATCGATTAATTGGCTAGATCGCGAGATCTGAAGAACCATTCCATTATTAAATGTTGCAGAGTCTAATCGGGCTTCGATGGAGGGTTTGGTTCCTATTTTTGAACTAATGGATTTAGGACCCATCAACAGAATTGGCGCTAAAAGGAGGGCCTGAAGAATGAATGGTTCAATACATATTTCATATAATATTTTAGACAACTAGTAGATTCAAAACAACCGACATGCATGGCTAGTCATTCCCAAGACAACCCACACACACTGGGTACTCCTGAAACAAGTGACTCACCCCAGCCCAAGGAAGAACAATTTTTCCCTGATATACCTTACGCTATTCCTCACAAGGAATTAAATCAATTTAGAAGAATCACAAGAGCATGCACCCGATAGATCGGTGCATTGTCCTCTGATACTTCCTTTAAGACAAAAAATAAGCAGACCAATGGTCGACACCCCCTACTAGGTTTTTGTGCACATAGTAGAAGAGATAATAGATTTCACAATCACCGAAATTGAACACCGTCTAAATCTAATCCCTGAAACGCCAGCCGACGATGTCTCTGAGCCAGACTATTTTTCAGCAGAAGAGGGGTTTAACTCGGAGCTTGAAAATATGGAAGGCAACAATGACCATGATGAAGAAAGGGGAAATCCACCTCAGAATAACCAACCTTAGTTGGCCAGAGACACTTTGGCCAGCCCAGGACGAGTACATAATCTTACCTGACATCCAGAGAAGTTACTCCCTAAGTTCGACCCCGAGACTTCAGGATTGCATGAAGATCATATCAAGAAATTCATACTAGCGATCAGACTTATGAATGTCCAACATGAAGACATAGTATGCAGGCTATTCCCATACACTTTTGAGAATTTGTCTTCCACGTGGTATTTTAATCTACCTATAGGATCTATAACTCGCTGGATGAAGTTGTAGAAGGATTTTCTAGATAAATTTGCAGAGGAGACTACTACAGGAGATCTGATGTTTGAGTTTTTCACCGCCACCATGAGTTCGAAGGAAAGGGTCAAAGACTTTAATCAAATATTTACAACCAAGCAATGAAGCCGTTCAATTATGAATGTTGTTGATCAGGAAGAGATTAATCCACCAAAAGATACATTCATGCTAATATGGGATCCTGACCTAATCATGCCTTCCGACGACTTATTTGAGTTTCAAGAACCACCCACAGAGGTCTTGGTTGTGTAAACATGAAGTAAAGGTCCAATTGCCTCAAAATATATTGCTACTACTCCAACCTCAGGAGGAAGATCAAATCCCGATCACCCAAAAGAATATTTGTCTCCCTGTAAGAACCCTATAAGCATCCATACCCGAGAATCGCCCAAACTGGATTACAACGTAGTTGAAGATTTGAAGAAGTTAAAGGCTAATATATCAGTTATGGACATATGTAGGATCCCTCCGCAAAAATACTTTCTGCTACAAGCTTTGAAATCAGTATGAAACTCTACGACAAGCAATGATCAGGAAATAAATCTAACTCCCACGGATCTGGTGAATAAACCAAATGTAAACACTTGCTCAGAAGATAATAAGGGAAAACCTTTTGTCCCACCGTTCCTTTTAACATTTGAAGTTTTCAACAGAAACCTCCACAATTGTTTGGTCGATTCAGGAGCATCTTTCAATCTGATGCCTTTGTCTATTTGCAAAAAATTAAACATTGCTCCTCTCAAAAGTGACAAATATGTAATACAACTAGACAGAACCCGAGTCAAAGTCATGGGAGAACTCAAAGATGTAATGATCCGAATAGAAATGCATCCTAAGTTTGTGTAGGTGATTGACATCATTGTAGTAGATATCCCAAAAGATTATGGGCTACTACTAAGCCGATATTGGTCTGAGAAGATAAATGGATACTTTAGTACAAATTGGGAAGACCTTTGGTTTCCATTAAAAGGGTACAAAAATATGATCAAAATTGATAGGGAAAGGGATCTAAAACACACTGTCACTGACCTAGAAAGCATAAATGAACCCTCATTGATAGATTTCCCTGTGCTAGGAAACTATTCCTGTGATTCCTACTTCGGGAACTTCTCCCCCCTCTCATCTAATGTCCCTCTCACCCATAACTCCAAAATGATTTTTCAAGAGGAGTTGTCGACAATAGCAGAGGAAACCCTCTTCTGTCAGGAACATGCGCTAGAAACCACATAACTAACAGGGGGAAAGGAGGAAAGTGATAAGAAATGGGAAGCGGATACATGTCGCCCACAAGTTTGGAAATTATACATTGATGGATCTAAATCATGAGAAGGGTCAGGAGCAGGGTGTATCCTCATTAATATGAGAGACAAGCGACATTTTATGTCTTGTAGAATAGAATTCAAATGCACAAATAACATTGTCGAGTATGAGGGTCTTGTACAAGGGATAAAGAAAGACATAGACCTAAACATCCAAGAATTGAAGGTTTTTGGAGATTCTGAAATCATTTTTCAACAGATAAGGAATACTATACATTGCAATTATCCACAGCCAAAGAATTACCAACAGGAAGTGCAGATGCTAATAAATCATTTTGAATCTTTCAACATTACTGCAATTCCTAGAGTGAAGAACATTCTTGTTGATTCTCTCGCTACTGTTCCCTCAAAACTATCACCTCTAGAGGATTATGAAGCTTTTCGCTTCACTGAAGAACTATTATATAAAACCTCAGTGCCCAAAATATTTCTAATTGGAAGTTTTTTGAGGGAGATGAATAGATTATAAACTTTCTGACCAACAAAGACAATTTTAAAGATTTGGCCATTGATGAGGAAGCATTCCATGAACAGTCGACGAAAACTGACCTTCATGTCAATCAACCGATCGACAAATCAAAGTCTCACACAATACCGAAAGGGATATCCAACTTAGAAAACCTTTTTGATCTGAAGGAATGATTTAAGGGACCAAAAAATGCAAAGACCAGTAGTTCTTGTCCCATGCATGAAACTATAAATCTCGAAACCCCGAAAAATACCAAAAATGTAAAACTCAACAAGACGATATCCAAAGAGGAAAAGAAGGCATATTTCAAACTCTTCAGACAGTATCAATATGTCTTTGTGTGGTCTGACCGAAACCTAAAAACTTATGATACTTGTATCATTCAACACACTATCCTGTTAAAACCTGAAGTGAAACCCTTCCAACAGAGGCTCTTAAAGTATCACCCTTACCTAGAACCTCTCATGTGTCAAGAGTTGAAGAAATTATTATATTCTAGAATTATATTCCAGGTTAGGCATTCTGCATGGGTAGCTAATTTAGTTCCTGTAAGGAAAAAATATGGGGATATTCACTTATCCGTAGATTTTAGAAACCTCAATAGAGCTTCAAAAAGAGACAAGTACCCAGTCCCACCAATGGAACAACTCTTGCAGACCATGTCTGGCTCTGGAATTTTCTCTTTGCTGGATAGTTTCTCAGGTTACAACCAAGTTCTAGTTTCAGAGGAAGATCGCTTAAAAACTACCTTCCGAACCAAGTGGGGAACTTTTGCTTGTAAACACATGCCCTTCGGGCTAATTAATGCAGGAGCAATGTAACACCCTGTTTTCCCCAGTTTGTAAAAATAATTGGACTGGCCAAGAACTATGTGATTTAAATGGACCTTGAGGAAAAGGTCAATGAATGTGAATAACATTATGAATTTTATTGCAGGACTTCTGAGAGGGGATGTGCATAAAAAGAGACCACAATGGCGGTGGAAGGCACTTGGAAAGGTGGCATTAACTTCCACCAAGAATTAATACCGTATTTGGACTCCACTGGCCCGGAGAACCAAAAGCGGCTCGCTATCCCTGAATTAAATGTCTCGTAAGCTGGTAGGTAGATGGTTTAGTGAGGGATGGGAGGTGAACCACCCATCCGTAGAGCCGGCAGGCCTGACCAGCGCGAGGGTAATCGTGCCACACACAACCTTGCAAGAGGGTAAGGCGTGGGGTAGAAGCGATGAGGGGCGGACACGAGGGGAGAACTCTGGAAACACGCAGAGTGAGTGATAGCAGAGAGGAAGGATTGCAAACTTCACTCCTGGTCACTAGAAAATGGAGACGTGGTCTCACAACATCGTGGTCTCAGCTCGGGGGTGGCTAGTGGTAAATCCGCTGGGAGTCGCTAAGCCTACGGTTGGAAGGAAATGAGCACCCCTCTCACCAGTTGCTTAACCCTGGTGTTATTTCTGATAAGTGTTTTGCCTCTGGCATCTGGAATTATATGTATTATGATAATTATGATCATAAGCTGTGAAATTGTGAATGTTTTCATTATAAGAAGGTCTATGTGGTATTTTGATCAATACTAGTAGTTGTATATGCTTATAACAGAAAAAACATGCATGGCTTATGTTGATAAATGAATCTAATTATGCATAATTTGAACCAAGTCAGACTTCCATTCTGTTCTCGGGAATTTTTTTACCCTTATCTGTCTCCAGGAATGCCCCGGAATAGACCTCTTCGTAGAGGTTCCCTCCTTGGAAAGGTTTACCAAGAACCGGGAAAAAGGACTTGAATGTGCAAGTCTTAACAACCTTGTGCGAAGAGGAATGACCCTCTTAAAATCCCGAAGTAGCAGCGTAAGGATAAGTATTGATCAACGGATGAGATCCTGTCGGGAGATCTATGGTCATTCACGACCGTTAAAATCGAAGGAATAAATGAGGGCGTTAATTGCCTTAACCCTTTTTCCTCTATCTTTGTGAATAGCGAGGAGATTGGAATCATAGACCCCCAGGGTCCATGAGAACATCTAGACCGTTGGTTTTTCCCCATCTAAGGAAGAGTGGGAAAGGGTGCGGCATCGGGACCGATCTGAACCATCATATCTTAGCTAGAAAACCCGATAGTTGTTAGATCTATAGGGAGATAGATGAGGGTTAATCCCTCGTGAATAGGGGAAAAAGAATATAAACCGTTCATTCGAGGAGGACAGGTGGCAGAGATCCAGGGATCTCGCGAACTCGAAGGTTTGCAAGGTAAGAGCCCAAAGGTTGTATGTTCCAAGTCGCAAGTGGCGACGCCATGAGAGGATCAGGACCGTCCATCCGAGGAGGATAGGTGGCAGATATCCAAGGATCTCGCGAACTCAGAGGTTTGCAAGGTAAGAGCCCAAAGTTTGGGTGCTCCAAGACGCGATTAGCGAGGTGCCGAGAGTTGACCACGAGAGAACACATAGAAAAACTTCAAGGTGGGGCCCACGTGATTGACGGGTGGACACGCATCACCTAGATAAGGGAGTCAATGCTCCGTTGACTTCTCGTGTCTCAGGGATTCGTGGGAGAAGTGAATGAGAGCTCAACCCTTGGACTTACGAAGTTGCGAGTAGCGAGAATGTGAGAGGGAAGATTAAATATCACTTCTTGAGGGTTCGTGAAGGGAAGGTGCCAAGATTCAACGCTACAACTCATGAAGGGGCGAGTTGCGAGCAGTGCGAAGGGAAGGTCCACCTTCGCTGACTTTCAAGTCTCGGAGGATCGCATAAGGGATGAATGAGAGTTCAACCGTTGAACTC